>CM037786.1:5835893-5885893 GCA_021229015.1 Solen grandis
GGATATTGTGACTGGGTGTTGTATCATGCCACATGGCAATCACCTCGCAATATTTCTCAATATTAGCGAAGTTGAAAATCTTCGCTTGACAGTAGCAGTTTATCAAATAGATTAGCACAATATCTTCCCGTCTTCAAATATTTACATATCTTGAGTATTGCTCGATAAGTCTTTGATTATCATAAGTAAACAGTGATAATGATGATCCATCCGTGGGGAGTATTTATTAAGCACACAGTCTGTGTATCATTGTAAGACGGGAGCGCTAGACTGGCCTTACCATTATGATCTGTCAACATTTTTCTTTGCCTTCAATACTAAGGCCATACAGTTTTATTTTGATGTTTAGCAATCCTGTGCACCTTTGTTTTGATGCTTGGTAGCTAGGGGGGAAAAAACATGCAAAAAGACTTTTTATGTGTACTCAGTACCAATCAACATATATTAGGGAAGTTGATCTGTTAAAAATAACAGCCTAAAATCTTGGGTTGTTCAAGTTTTTAAGTTTTCTACTTTGTGACAGTATTAAATTTGTCCTGAAAAAAAGAAAATATGAAAGTGTGAGAGCGTTTATATTATTTAGTTACTTATTGGTACTACAGTTGTAAAAGTAATATGTTTTTTTTTAATACCCCTTTTTTCAGGGGTGAGGGGGGTATTTTTAGTGGGTATTTCAATAGGGTATTTTTAGTAGGTAGCTAGGTTTCACAGAATAGCATAGACATTAAAATTAAAAATAAAACAGCATGGCCTTATTAGGTTTCTACTGAAGTACATTTCACTGCAATTATAATTCTTACCTGAGATCTACTTGAGTATCTTCTTCACAAAAAATGTGTTAAACAGTCATTATTACAGTTAATGTATATCATTAACATTTTCTGATACTGAAAAGGTCATTATTTTTTGATATAATTCGAAGAAGTGTTGAGTTTCGTTCATCCTATTAATGCACATACAGTTTGGTCATTACAGATAATTATGTGCATGTGTGGATCAAGCTATAGATCTCAATGGGGGTGGGGGTCCAAGCCCTTGTAACAGAGCAGTTGTAAAGAAATTCAAGTTAAGCCTCATTATTCTTTGTTTTATTTATTTTATTTTTAGAAATCCCTCTGATTTAAGGATAGGATAGGGAGATTCATGTTGTACCAAAATTTCAGCAGGTGGGTAGTGGTAGCATATGTCTAACATGATCAATATCTTCTGCCATAATTATAATTATAATCATATTTATTATTATTATTATTATATGTAATTATAATAATAGTTCATACTAAATGTGGCAAGAAATATAATTCTGGCCTGCAAACAGAAAACATACTAACTTGAGATTTTCCACAACCCAAAAATCTGAAGGTCACAACATATTTGTCATAAAAAATGGTACTGGTATGGCTCTCTTAAATGCTTGGAGCTCAGCATATAAGGGAATATTAGGTCCAGGACTGTTTGGCCTGGTTTCAGGATATTGTGACTGGGTGTTGTATCATGCCACATGGCGTGATACTGCAGTATGGCAGCACTATATCTGTGTCAAATAGACATGGTCTCCAAATGACTGAAATACTGTAGGTGGGGTATTAAACCCATAAAGCCTGCCCTGCGCTCAGTTACCGTTGAAAGTCCCTAATGTTAGCATTTGCATCCTTGTTGTATCAAAACATATAGTGTTGAAGCAGGGAACCAAATCCCAAACAGGGCTTATCAACCTGAAAGTTACTTTAATCACATATGTTGTTCAGGTCAATTTTATAATAGCTTTCCTGTTGACAAGTGAGAAGAAAAAGATGTTAAATAAAAACCACAATGCAACTGTCAGTAATTTCCATGATATTTTTTTTCCATTTTAAGCCCAAATTTTCTAAGTGACCTAGCTCCGAAATATATAAATATTTCTTTTTATCTTTATAACAACCCCATTTGCAGAAACCATAGAAAACCCCTGGAAACTCTTCAAATGCCTGTATGCATAAGATGGTAGATTGGTAGTTAACTAAGATATAAGTTCTTTAAAAGAAATGTATGAACTACTTCTATTAGTTGACTTTTTATATGGTCTCCAAAAATTTAGAATAGCCTTGACAAAACCCATTATTGAAGTTTTTCATGCTGTCAATAAAATTTACGACAACTCTTACAATATTAACTTTTTCTAAAGTATTCAAACACTGTTCAGGACTAAGATATGGGTTGTTTAAAGAATATTATAATAGGTGCTATCCAGAGTTGGTTTGTAATTAACACACCCCACAGTGATTGTAATAATGGAAAAAAGATTAGCCTATTCAAACTGCCAACTGTGTAAGACGTCAGAAAAATCAGTTTGAATTTCGTATTATCCCAGTTTAAACATGAAAGTCCATAAATTATGTGATGCCTACTCTCTATAATCAAAAATTCTTCAGGACTTCTATCATACTTTTTGTGTCACCTGCTGTAAGCAGAGGACTGACATATAGGGATCACTTCTCCGTCGCTGTCTGTCCGTCCGTCATGCTTTTTTCCTTCATGCATCTTTCAGCAGGTGACACATGTATTCCAAGGAATACTTAAATTTAATAGGGAAAAATACCTTGATTTAATTCATTAAAAAAAAGTTTTGATTTGCCCTAACAAGAACATCATCACATAATAGTAACAATGGAGACAGGGAGATATACTACTTAGAAACAAAAGAAAAAAAATCATCCCTATTGGCACAACCTAAATCAAGAAAAATCAGAAAAGCCTTCACAAACAGGACATATCCAGATCAGACAGCTTCTTTACAAGGAGCCATCTTTCTAAATATTAAATTCTAAAATTTTTCAGCCATTTTTCTCATCTTTCCAAAATAAAGAGGAGTTAGACATATTTTTTTCCAGCAATATTTCTGTCATGGACCAACCATAAATTGACTACTTTTAATCTCAGTCAAATCTATAAATTACTTTGCAAAAAATATCAGCAAGGAGAAATTCATCTGTAAACTAAATTGATTTAAAACCATTTTGATACTGATGTATTTCACAAATATTTCCTGTTTGTTTGGTATATGAATTTTTCTTTTATTAGAATAGTTCAAACTATAAATTCATATATTGTATTAATTAGTCTTTTCATGGTGAATATTATCTTCCTTTATTCACTTTTAAATCAGAATAAAACTTGCTGTGGTATTAATTGTACATAGAATGTTTGCCCCTTCAAGAAATTTAGTATTCTTCTATTCAAAACAATCTCTTTTCAATAAATTGTTCCTTTCAGTTCAATACATGTACTAGACATTGACAAATGCCTTGATTATTTATTAGACATGTAGAAGATGAATTATTGTTTAAAATAATCCTATTATTTTGATAATCACTTATGATATTTTTGTATGTTTGTTGGCTGAATTCATGTTCAGTTACCGTATCAAATCTATTTCAGAAGTAGGATAAAAGAAATGGGGAAGAAAAACATATCCCACAAGAAAGTCAAAGAAGAGAAGAAAATAAGATATCACTAAACTTGATATAGAATTTCTCAGTTTCAAAGTTTCCTTTCATGTTTTCTTTAACCCTTCCCCTCATAGAGGACACCATGAAAAGACCTATGCGAACAGCATAAAACCAGATCAGCCTGAGAGTAACTCGCAGGCTGATCAGGTTTTATGCTGTTCGCTGCTCCTCAGTGGTCTGGAAATGAGGATTTTGTAATTAAATTTGGTAAGGTTTAACTGTGGTTTTCTGCAGATCAGGCTTTATGTGGTACCTATTGAGTGCGTCAATATGAGTCTATATGAGGGAAAGGGTTAATTTAAATGTATAAATCATTCAGCAATATATTAAATTTTGGGCAGCAAACAATTCTTTAAAATATAACTACTCTTGAACTAAAAGCAGTTTCCAATAGGCCAAATTCTTATATTTAGATCTATTCGAATTCTACAACAGCTGCCTATATCATTTCACCATCATCACTTCATCACAATTTCATAATCTTTGCATAGATTTATATACAGACTATAAAAAAAATACTCATATAGGTTTGTTTAATTGGACGAAGATTGAACTTGCTAGGTTTTTTTTTTTTTAGAGTATTGTGTATCATATCTTGCCTGTTCTCTAACCTCTATTGGATAATGGATCATTTAAATCTCCTTTGATACCAGAGCAGGTATACACCTTTAGTTACCCATCCGAGCGATAAATCGAAGAGACGTATCTACAATATCCCATGAGGCTTTTGTTGTTTAAGCCCTTATTTAAAAATCTAATACTTGTTTGGCACCTTGAAAAGGAATAAAAATACTATGATCTCGTTAGGTTTTATTGTGTAAACATTCAATAAATGGCTACAAAACACTGTTTCCTATGATCGGATGGTAGCATTATCCCGGTTATTTCATACTTTAGTAGCTCTGTAAATATTGAAGTAAAGCCTATTGACTGTGCCTCTAAAGAAGTCCGCAATGTTGATACATTTTAAATGAGATTACCGGCACACCAATGTATTTATTATTCCAGTTTGTATGAAGTATAAATAAAAAAAACTAAGCATCAAGCAGAAATGTATATGAGCAACGGCAAAGCTAAGTTGATTAAAATTCCCTTGAGGGTTTGCTCTTTCGGTGAGGTTGAGAGACTAATTGAATGGTTTTCAATGGAGGATTAATCCTACACAGTGTGTGGATATGTTTTACATGTCTCTCAATAAAAAAAGACAGGTTCCATTAATCACATATATATTAATATCATTCAACATAATGTCGCAGTGAATGAGCTGGCCGACAGTGTAAGCGTCACGATCGACAGTTGTCAAGGGATTTTGATAGCGGTGTTTTGATTTGGAGGAAATATAACTGTGAGTGTATTGTCAGTTAATGTTTGTTAGTCTTTTGTCAGTCTATTTTAGAATTGTTCAAGTAAGTGCCATCTACTGATCAATGATTTTATGGGTTCTTTTTTTCCTTGTATTGATTTTGAATAAATTTCATAACTTTAAAATGGGCTTCAAAGTAGGGTTTAAATTTATAAAACAAGAGGTATACATATTTTAGGTGTGATTTGTGTGTAAGGGTTGAGATAAACAAAAGTTTCTGTAATAAAGTGAACTGAACAGATTAAAAGACCAACCAAATAAGGTACATGTACATTGTAGCATGGCTATATGCATGTAATGTATATACAGTTAAATTTGATTCTTTAATTAAAACTTTATATAAGTGTTTCTTTGAAACTGATTGAAACGAGGTTTTGCAACTTTTGCCATGGTGCAGTCTTCACTAAAATGTTTCAAGACCACATGTTCACCTTTGGGTTTCTATATTCAGCTGTTATATTTTCTCTAGCCTGAAGCAGAATTTACAGGCCCATTGTAATATGATCTACTTTTATTTATTTTTTTTAATAAAATAGCATAATTAACAGTTTTGTTTCATTAAATCTCAATACCTTTGTAATGGAAACAATGTTTATGTACTTAATTTCTGATAGCGTAATAAGTTCTTTTATGTTGTTATGATAGAGTTTTTTCTGCTTTGTCATTTTTAGATTTTTATAGAAATGCCTATAATTGCGTGTATTTGTTCCATTCATCTGGTAAATTAGTGTTTAGTTTAGAGATAGATATTTCAGAAAATATAAGATCCATAAATTTTTTACCAAACTTAGGTTAATCTTAACCCTTTACCTCATGAATATTATGAAAAAATTTAAGACTCAAAAAATATTGATTAACTGGAACTTTAAATTGTATATAATTTTTAACAATGGATTTTTCTTTGCTGTGCAGACTGTGTAGATTTTGATCAACAATATGATATGAGCAAACAGAGGAACCCTTTCCAGGAAATGTCTGATCTGTGTTTGTTTTGTTTACCAGTGTGTTAAAATGAGTCTTTGGGATAAAGGATTATGATGTTATATGAATAAAGCGCCAGATTAGAAATTATACTTGCAGGCAGATCTGGTTTCATACTGGTTGTATTGATCATTTTCTCTACATTTCTCATGACGTATTGATTTAAAGAGATGAGATGCATCAATTGAATAGTGAAAGGCTTTATTCAAGCCATTCTTCTCTTATGTTGCATGCACTGATCCCCAAGAATAGATCTCAGTGGGGGACCAAGCTCTGGTAATGAAACTCAAGTTGGAACTCTAAGGTCTTTTGTTTTCTTTGATGGTGAAACAGAAACCCACTGGATCAAGGATTGAATAGGGAAAATCCTGATTTTGCCAAAATCTCATGGGGTGGATGCAGTCAGGACTCCTGGCCACATGTTTTTGAAAATACTTAAGTATGATCTAATGGCCGCATTTCACCAAGGATTGTTTTTTCCAGTCAGGCCAGTCTGGGCCAGATTGGCAACAATGAATCAGTCCAACATGTTTAATCAAAGTGCACAATGTGCTGAAAGACTGTCGGTAGGATTTACATACTCAATTAGCTATACATGAAATTCCAACTAGGGTTGGTAATGCGACGCCACATGATATGCTCTTCTGCAACTCTAGTTAATAGTAGCAGCTGAACTTGCTCTTCGTTTCATGATAAACCCGCTGGCAGTCTGTGAGTGCCTCAACCATCTTGAGTTGTTTCATTACTAATAATCCTGAGTGGAGTTCATTTCATAAATCTCTCTCTCTCCCTCTTATATATACATGTAATATCTATTACCAACATTTTCTATTGATCCTGACTATTGTTCTTAAATTTAAGGAAATATTGAGCGTGTAGAGGTCAGATCTTATTTGTTTACCATTGTCCAAACATTATACATTATTCCATGTATGTTTAGTCCCCTGCACTTGCTATTGTTTGTCCTAAATATAACTTATTTAACAAAAGTCAAAAGCTTGGATCTATTTTGTGTTTAAAAGCGGGAAACAAAGTACGTAGCTCGCAAATGTAATTGTTTCAGTTTCCAGTATACACAATTCATTGAAATCATTCCTCATCTGTTGGGGAAACAGGTCTTTTCAATGAGATTTATTTCTCAAGATAATTCCAGTATAGTTAAGACACGTACATGAGAAGAGGTTTTTAAAATGAACAGTGGTACTAATTCTAGAACAAGCTGTTATTTTGAGGTAACTCATGTTTAGAAAACTAAATGTTGGACAGTTTAAAACCTGAAAGTTGGACATCAGCTTCTTTTACTCTATGACTACTGTATGTGAATTTTTAACTTTACGTAATTTACATCATTTACAGAATGTGATTAATTGTGCTTTAGAATTTTTTCCATGTTTTGTGCAGATGATGTCATTTGTCATACTATAAATGCTTTGTTTTTCATGTTGAAATTGGAATATCTGGGATACTTCTCATACAAGGATTTCATTGGGAGATGTTTGTTGGGGGCAAGTGAGTTTGTCTGGGACAAGTCAGTCAGTCAGTTTGGTTTGGACATGTAAATTTGTTGGGGTACAAAACATTGAATAGGTACAAGTCTGCACAGTTTTTGGGGAAAAATTGGGTAAGGAACATGTCAGTTTGTTGAGGACAAGTCAGTTTGTTGGGAGATAAGTCAGTTTGTCTGGGACAAGTCAGTTTATTAATGTTCATGCATCTCCTGGAAACACAGTAACTATGTACTTGTTTTTAAATTATTTAACATTTTCTCTGTTACAGAATTTTGGTGGCAGCAAATCCCTGAATCCGGCTCGGCGACCACAGCTGTGTCCATCCATGCACATGTCACAGATAAAACTAGGTCACCCCCAGGATGAGGCCCCAGGTTGGGATACTCATTACACGGGAACATTCATCGAGAAACCCATCATACCGGTAAGTGGACAGAAATATTTTTATAATCTTCTTAATAACTGAAGGAATCTAGTTCTTTGTAACAGAGGATGAAATTATTGTCTAATAATGGTAAAATACTCTTTAGGTTTGTTCAAATTTGAAATTCTATTAATTATAATTAAATTTGTTACATTATGTAATGTTTATAAGTATCTTGGCTTGTTCATCAAAAAGATTTTACAGTTTCCTGTCTTAACTATTTATGTAAACTTTTTTAGCTCACATGAGCACAACGTGCTCAAGGTGAGCTTTTCTGATCGCCTTTTGTCCGGCGTCCGGCGTCCGTGCGTGCGTGCGTGCGTGCGTCCGGCGTCAACAATTGCTTCAAACAACATCTCCTCCTAAACGGCTTGGCCAATTTGAAAAATATTTTGCAGGAATGTTCCTTGGATGAAGCTCTACTAAAGTTGTATAAATGGTTCTGGTCCATCGCATAATTAGGTCACAGGAGCTAAAAATAGATTTTAAAAATGAAAATTTAAAAAATCTTTTTCTTCTCTGAAACCACAAGGCCTAGCCTTTTGATTTTTGGTATGTAGCATGATCTTATGACTCTCTACCAGGATTGTACAAATTATGACCCTGGGGTCAAAATTGGCCCCGCCCCAGGGGTCACTTGATTTCACATAGGTAATAAAGGAAAAACTTAAAAAATCTTCTTCTGAAACCAAAGGCCTAACCTTTTGATTTTTGGTATGTAGCATCATCTTATGGGCCACTACCAAGATTGTACAAATCATAGCCCTATGGTGATAAATGACCCCGCACCAGGGGTCACTTGTTTTACAAAGAGTTATATAGAAAAATCTTAAAAAATCTTCTTCTATGAATCCATAAGGCCTAGAGCTTAGATATTTGGTATGTAGCATCATCTTTTGGGCCACTACCAAGATTGTACAAATCATAGCCCTATGGTGATAAATGACCCCGCACCAGGGGTCACTTGTTTTACATAGAGTTATATAGGAAAATCTTAAAAAATCTTCTTCCATGAATGCATAAGGCCTAGAGCTTAGATATTTGGTATGAAGCATCATCTTATGGGCCACTACCAAGATTGTACAAATCATAGCCTATGGTGATAAATGACCCCGACCAGGGGTCACTTGTTTTACATAGAGTTATATAGGAAAATCTTAAAAAATCTTCTTCATGAATCATAAGGCCTAGAGTTAGATATTTGGTATGTAGCATCATCTTATGGGCCACTACCAAGATTGTACAAATCATAGCCCTATGGTGATAAATGACCCCGCACCAGGGGGTCACTTGTTTTACACAGAGTTACATGTATATAGGAAAATCTTAAAAAATCTTCTTCCATGAATGCATAAGGCCTAGAGCTTAGATATTTGGTATGTAGCATCATCTTATGGGCCACTACCAAGATTGTACAAATCATAGCCCTATGTTGATAAATGACCCCCCACCAGGGGTCACTTGTTTTACACAGAGTTATATAGGAAAATCTTAAAAAATCTTCTTCTATGAATCAATAAGGCCTAGAGCTAAAATTTTTGCTATGTAGTAGCATCTAATGGTTCATTACAAAGATTTTCAAAGTCTTGGCCCTACGGTGATAAATGACCCTGCGTCCAAGTCTTCTCTGAAACCATATGGCCCATTGCTTAGATATTTGGTGTGTAGTATTGTCAGGGGTAAAATGTTTTAGATTAAGTTATATCAGAATCCTTGTCTGTTTAAAAACCTTGACATCAGTTGAAGCAATGGTACTCAGGTGAGCGATTCAGGGCCATCATGGCCCTCTTGTTTTTCTTTTCAGTTTGTTTACTTCACTTAAAAAATAGTAAATCAGTTCACTTATGTATAGTAACAGTACTTTAGACTAAACAGCACATCTTTATAAATGAAGTACAATATTATGTCTTAATATCATAAGGAACAAAAAATGTTTGGAATGTATTTTGAATAAATACAAAAATACATACTTTAGTTACTTTAAGCATTACTTGCACAAAGTATTGCTGGTGGAATTTTGATCAGATCATCAATGGTCTCAGTCATGGATTATGGCAATGCATTGTACAGCATTAACTGATTTAGTATCCTAGATGAGACATTGGGGAGGCACATAACTTGGGTTCATAGCTCAAAGGTCAAGGTCAAACTTTGAGATTGAAGATTAAGAAAAGGTTCAATTGCTGCATACAGCGAATCATTTTCAAATAATTAGGTAAACTGTTCAGCATGATGAGATGGCATGCAAGTGCATAATCCAGGTCCTAGAGTTCAAAACCTAATGTCATGTTTAGAGGTTAAAGGTCAGAAATGGGTACAATACTCCCATATAGAAAAACTGTTGTTTTTTGTGGGGTGGAGGGGTGTGAAGTTTTCTCATCTTGTTGTCTGATTAAAATCAAACTTAATACACCACAAAGTATAGCTTTGAGCAGTATTTTTTATGAGCCTATCAAGTCATCACAGAGTTAAGGGCCCTTACTTCTTAGCCCTTAGTTCTAGTGTTTTGGCCTAAATCAGCTTCAATTATTTTTTTTTCCCTTAATTTTCCCAGTTAATCAATTAGAAAATATTAATGTTGTTACAATTTTCAGGCAAACCGGCTACACTTAACATCACTAGTCAACAGAATAGATCAACAGGAGGGCGCAGACATGAAGGAAAGCATCAAGATGGACCCAAACAATCCATCATACTTCACCCAGTATAAGCGGGTCCACAGCAAACTTGGTACCATGTTGGGGCCAGGGGCTCCTAGGGAGTACCCTGTCAGACAGGAGTATAATGTCATCACCGGTAATTAATTGGATTTAATTAGACTTCTTAACAATTAGGCAATAAGTTTTAACAAATGACGCTAATCCCTTTTGACGTTTTCTGGGATGTACCAGTACTTGCAGCTTTAATGGTCTTGAATAATTGTTTGCACTCCGCAGGGAGATAAAATTCGCAACCGTCACTAAGAACCTTTTTCAAGGAAGACTATCACCTGAACCTTGGTGCCCTTCACTGGAAATGATTCATTCACAGTTGTTTATGCTTTTAGTTGAAAAGAATATTTGTGAAAGATACCTTGATCATTTGTTGTTGTATTGGGGTTTACCATCGCTGCGATAGTATTTCAATCATATAGTGACGTCCAGCTAATGACAGGTGAAGGAAGACCCTGAGTACACAGAGGTACCCGGGTAGAACCACTGACCTACCACAAGCCAGCTGGAAGGCTTTCTCACATAAAAAATCCGAAGTCCCTACCTGGATTCAAACCCACAGCGGTGAGGGGCTGAGAGATTTGTAGTCCACAACTGTAACCGCTCAGCCACGGCGGCCCCCTTTTTTGTATGTGAAATAATAGACATGTAATGGAATAATAAGTTTGTATTTAATTTCTTTGAGGTTAATTCATGTATTAATATGTGTTTTAACAAAGATATGACCAAAAATATCATAGTGTTTAACCCTATACCTCTCATAGAAGGGTTTTGATGCCTTGGCAAACAAAGCAGACGTAGATCAGACTGCTCCCTTCAAGAATTTTGAAGCTTAAATTCTAAACAGGCAAAGGAAAATCCAATATTTCATATTTCATTCTAAGTTCAGTAAATTAATATTTATCAGGTCATAATTTTGTACATGAATATTCATGAGGCAATGGCTTAAGAGGATTATTTGATGATTAAGAAATCTGCAAACTACAGTTGAACCTGTATTAGCGGCCACCTGTACTAAGCAGCCAATCTACATTAACTCTAGCATTTTGTTATATATTTAAACTTCATTTAGTGGTCATTTCTGTTAAGCAGCCATTTTCTCTTGTTACCTTGACTGACCGTTTAAGACAGGTTTGACTGTCTGTGTAATTCTTAATTTTATTTTCCGCAAAGGTGAAACAGGAGGGCCAGCTTGGAGAGAGGAAAACAGACGGATATCTGGAGACAGATTGTTACACAGTTTCAGAAGGGAGCAGACATTTGTTCTGGGTTGAAAGAGATGCAGTATTAAATTCAAAGAACTGTGATATTTTTGTTACCTTATTTATATATTCAGATAATTGACTTAAAAACTGGAAAAATGTGTTGTTATAATAACATTTTGCTTACTTTCTTACTCAAGAAATCAGTGGAGCAATTATTTATGCTACCACAATATAACCTAGTATAACCTGTATGAAAGACCACCTGCACTAAGCAACCAACTTGTTTTAAAAGTAACCAAGTTTATGATATCAAAAAAGACAATATGATTGACCCTCTTTAGTAGATGTCCAATGAAGTGTACCTCATTGAAGTTGAAATTTGACTTCTGTCAACCAACCATCTGGTTTAAGCAGCCACTTTGTCATTCCTTAACTGGCAGCTTGAAACAGGTTTAGTGGTATATAGAAGGAAATATCCCTCGCATTAGTTGACCTAAATGTCAGTTCATTGAACTGTACCACTGTGTGTGTTAGAACTATACCGCTGTCCCTATTTGAATGAACTCTGACCCTGACCCTTGACCTATTCTATGTAGTATGACCCCAGTTATTGTAAAGCTTGACCTAGATCTATGTTCAAATCACTTATCATAAATATGTATACACCATTGTTTTAATCAGCTATTGAAAAAGAAAACTAAAATATATAAGAGATGAGAGACATGTTTAAATATCACTACACATGATCATTAACAGTTGTGAGCTTCCTATTCTTCCTATACAGTACTATAAATGAAAATAAAACAACCCAAAACAACATTTTTAAAAAAATCTGAAATACTAAGAAAATTTAAGTTATGGGGTTTTCTACAAGGTAGTCCGAAGTTCATTTTTAACGAGGACAATTCAGAAATGTCATACGTAACAGCAAATAGTCAAATATGTACACTTTCATTTCAAATGTTACGAATGGAAAATAAGACATTTGGGGATGGTCATTCAGTTGTAGGAATACCTGGATTTCTATGGGGGTGGGGGGGGGGAGTATGGGATATAGGTTTGAGTCCTGGTTAAGCCTGTGGATCTCAAATGTGATAAATGTATCATAAAGCCTCATCTATGAGCTATAGAATATCAGAAGCTAGCTGTTTATTGTGGATTAAAGTTTTAAGCAAAGTTCTGTTTCATTGACGTTTGTCTTCTGGCATATAAACTAGGTCACTCGTTGAAATTTATATTGTTCAACACATATATACATAACAATAATGCTTTGTGGTTAAATCAAAATCTGTTGTTTGTGTTGCCAAGCATTATGCATAATAATTATACTAATTTGTTTATTTGTATATACTTATATAATTGTATTTCACTCAGTATGTTTTTTTGTTCACCTGCGTGGCAATGTATTGCTAAAATTTCCTGAAAATTCTCATGGATCCTGTGCGTGAGCTTGGTTCTCTCCCTCTTGCCAAACTGTGATGTGTGAATGCTTGAAGTGTGTGTGTCGTTAATTATTTACCAATCGCCTTTTCGTTGACTGTCAATCAAGTTTTCACATCTTTTACCAAATTCCACTGTTGTTCTTGGGTTGGACCAGTACTTTGCACCTAGGAAAGTCATAAAGGATTATTTTTGCACCCACTAAGGTTCGAACTCGCAACCTTTGAATCCAGTCTCCCCTACAGCACCACTGGACAGTGCTGCTCTTTTAAAGCGTGTGTTTTTGTGTTGTGGTGCCAAATAAAATGTGTGTCAAACCTCGATGGATGGGAAATTTTAAGGTTTATTCATATATTGTGACTTCCAGAACTCAAGTGCAGTATGTTGCCACCCTCTGGCATATCAGAAGGAAGCACTAGAATTCCTTTTATTTCTTTTTCCATATTTTGTAAGTTTTATTAATAATTACAACTTTTAAGCTTCCAATTTTACAGTATACACATTTACAATTTCTTACAGATTTTTTTCCATATTCAGTTATCTTAATCTTTTATATGTATCCATTAATGGAAGCACCCATTAACTATTATACATTTTATAATTATTACCAGTATTTATGCATGCAAAAATAGATAACCAAAGTATTTATGGCCAAATCTTCCATTGTTTATCTTCCGTCTGTCCATTTCTCCAATTCAGAATGCTGGGGTCACATTCATGAAGCAACTTAATTTAAATTTGTAACTGAAGTCAATATTCAGTTATTTTTATATTGAGTAGTTCTGCATTATGTTTATCATTCCTAAATTTTGATAAAAATGCCAATAATGGTAGATATTTGTTCCTTTCATTGGGTAAATTCTATATTTAGTTTGTCAAGTAAATATAAACTTAAGTATATGCCAGAAAATACATGATCCAATGGTAATACACATGATTGCGGATCTGATGGTTGTCAGTTTGAACCCCGTCTGGGGCATGGATTTTTTATGCCCTTCCCAGGCCCAGAGTACTGATCCAACCCAGGATCTGTTGAGAGGGATAGTTGTTACTGTTTTGACTTAAAATGAAGAATTTTTTGCAAAATATTGGAATAAGATTTTGCTAATATTAAGCCAGTCTTTCAGATGCTTCCTGAATATGGCCCCTGTATTTCTAACTGCCATGCAGCATTTTTCTTTTAGCTGTGATTGCAGACTGCTCTATTATGTTGGATTTAATCAATAATTACTATGTTAAGACAAGAATTCAAGTATGTGCAAATATTGAACTTCCAATAGGTAAGCACTGCCAAGTTTGTGTTTTATTTGGTATTTTCATAATTTGCTGTTCAAATATTTATGACTAGTACACTGGTACATTTTTTATATTCAAGATTTTTTTTTACTTAGTTAGAAATATGTCCTACAGTTCCCGTCTTACAAATTATTCAAGTACATTAATTTTTACCTAAAGAACTAACAATATTTGTTAAGAAATGAAATACATGTACATGCATTTAAGTATTTTTATTAGCTGTTAAACACTCATGATGAAATTCATTACCAATTATCGACAAATAACTTAATGCTTGGTATAATTGATGGAATTCAAGCTAGTGCTTTTTAAACTTAAAAATTAAACCACAATAGTCCTATCTCAAATACCCAAAAAGAAATAAAAAAAGGGGGCTTTAGAATAGGATTTTGTATAATTTTGCTTTTAAATGCTCAATTTGATTTTTGATTAAAATGTATTTGGTATGTTATATATAAGCAGATTAAGCTTGATGCCAATATCTTTGAAGTGCATGGTTTTTATGCTATAACTTTGAAAATTTTTGGGGTGGGGCATGTAGATTTGCCCTTGTCTATCTATCCATTAGTTGACACTTATGAGAGCGACATTACCTGATTAGGGTTGCTTCAGTTTATTACATCATTCTGGGGTTTCTGTTGCATTAACCCTTCACTGCTGTGTACTTGTTTTTATACGCCAAAATCTGGTATATGTTTTGGCCATGGTTTTGTAAATAAAACTATCCGATTGGTCAATATAATCACGTGAATGCAAATGACATATTCTTGTCAACTTGTATAAGGGAGACAACCACAGAACATATTTGTTTGATTTACACCAGTTAGATGTGCATTCCTTAGACCGAAAACTATGTAATAAACCCAAGAGATGCTCAGGATATAGCTTATAGCATGGGTTTGTTATCCTGAGTAAGGCTCAGGGTAGGGCAATGAAGGGGATTAAATTTTTGCATAATTATAAAAGAAAAAAGGGAGACAACTTCAGAATGTTTCTCTGGTAAAAATGTCCTTCCGTCTGTCATTCACAAAATTTTGTGTTGCACATACCTCCAAAATTGTTAGATCCAATCATAAAACAGTACAGGAATGTTCACTTGCATTTGAAATTGTGCATCTGTGGATTTGTTTTAAAATCTATCAAGTAATAGCAAAGTTAGAGCCTCTTACTTCTTATAAATGGCACAAAGTGGTGGCATCCGTGTCCAGTGGACACATTTCAGTTTTCCCTTTTAATTCAATTTAAGACAAATGGTTGTTTTTTTTGTGATTTTTATTTTATTTCAGAGGTTCAATTATATGCAAGACTACGGTTTTATTTTTTTTATATGAAGAATATGCATAACAAATTAATTTTGCTCACACATTATATACTCTGTTTAAATCACAGTTTTTTGCCTTTATCATTGTATTTAAGCAATTTCAAGTGTTTCATCATTATTTGTTTTATTTACATGCTTTAAAAAGAAAGAAAAAAAATAGATTTTTGAAAAATTATGTCTCGTGTTTTTACTAACCTGGTTTGTATAACAAAAGGAATTCACCAACTTGGGAGGAGCTAAAGCAAATTAGACTTTACATCCCATCAATGAAATTTCAGTTAAAGTTAAAACCTCTTATAAATTCAGCACTAGGAATCCAGTTACTGGCCTTTAATCACAGGTCGGCTGTTTTTCAGAGGTGACTGCTACTACAGGTTTGACTGTATTGAGAGATGTTGTCTACCTGTACAACTAGAGTCATTGTCATGACAACAAAATGTCAGGTCATCCCAACATTGGATAAAGCACGCTCAAATTCCATCCAACTATTCATTAGCGGTAATTAAAGCACTATTTAAATTCTAAAAATAGGAACATAATCATGTTTTATAAAATATTCAATTTAATGATAAAGTTTGAATAAATAATTAACATACTGACTAGCAATATTTGTTACAAGATACATGTAATATATTACGGTACATGTATTTATTAGGATGAAATAAGCTAATAAGTATTTAAGAATTATTTAGCACAAAGTAATGTTTGTGGAATTTGAACCACGACCTTAGCCTTTGAACAAACAATGCTGGACTGGACAACAATGCACCACTGGGGGTCTCTGAGGCTTGGTGGTTAGAGTCATTGACTCACTACTATCACCAAGTCTCTCATTGCTACAGATTTGAGTTTTTATATGGTCACTCCAATTTTTCAAGTGAGAAAGCCTTCCAGCTGGCTTGCGGTAGGTGGATGGTTCTACCCGGGGGTCTCTACATTCAGGGTCTTTCAACACCAGTAATTAGCTGGATGTCTCATTAAGGATAAAATGGACGGTTCCTAAACTGATGACTAAGTTAGTCCATTGACATAAACTGGCTTATCCAACCAGTGTTAGTGTAAAGCATGTGGTAAAAGGTTGACCTACTTTAATCTGAAGAATGTTACTATGCTTTTTGTTTGTGATACTATTTGTGAGCACTTGACCTAGATATGAATAGAAACTCCAACTATCAGTAGGAGGAGCAGTTTCATACAACTTCCATACTATCACTATTACAGTTAACTCCAAAACAATAACAACCGACCATTCCTGAAGCAAACACGTAAGTCATTGAAACTGATATAACAGTTTTAACCCTTTCCCTCATATAGACTCATTTTGACGCACTCAATAGGTACCACATAAAGCCTGATCTGCAGAAAACCACAGTTAAACCTTACCAAATTTAATTACAAAATCCTCATTTCCAGACCACTGAGGAGCAGCGAACAGCATAAAACCTGATCAGCCTGCGAGTTACTCGCAGGCTGATCTGGTTTTATGTTGTTCGCATATGTCTTTTCATGGTTTCCTCTATGAGGGAAAGGGTAAATCAAAAATATCAATCTCGTTAAACAACAGCAATAAGCCTTGGGAAGAAGCTACAGCTCCTGCCAGCATATTCCATGAACATCATACAAAGGTTCAATCAACTCATCACATTTTTTTTTTTCAAAAAGTTAAACATATAACCTTGGTATGCTGGAGAGTGACTTTGTTTGATGCTTTGGGCTTTATTTTGTAACCCTTTACCTCATGAATATTCATGTACTAACATATGATTTGATGAATATCAAATTACTAGACTGTTAATAAAATGTATGTTAATTAACCCTTTCCCTCATATAGACTCATTTTGACGCACTCAATAGGTACCACATAAAGCCTGATCTGCAGAAAACCACAATAAAACCTTACCAAATTTAATTACAAAATCCTCATTTCCAGACCACTGAGGAGCAGCGAACAGCATAAAACCTGATCAGCCTGTGAGTTACTCGCAGGCTGATCTGGTTTTATGCTGTTCGCATAGGTCTTTTCATGGTTTCCTCTATGAGGGAAAGGGTTACTACAATGGACTTTTTGCTACGCTGACTAGAATAAGAGCTACAATATTATATAAGCAAACAGAGGAGAACCTGGTCACTCAGGAGCTTGCTTTGTTTGCCAAGGCATAAAACAATATGGCCATATGGCAATAAAGACCATGTGACTGCGGTCATCCAAGGGAACTATTTGCACAATAATGGGCTTAATATCCACAATACTGCCTACATTATGGACTCAATAAATTTAAATGTCATGAACACATTATGAACTTATTTTAATTAGTTTGTTTAAATTAACTTAAATGTAATCTGGGTAAATTGTATTTCCTTACTGCCTTTCCTCAACAAGATTTCAATGCACAGCTATGTTTATACATCTGCATTACAGAATATCCATTTAATATCATGAAGCAAATAAAATATGAGTTAACAAATTTGTCAATAGAAGCACAACACAAAATTTTCATCTCATTATTTAAAAGTGTGCATACCCTGAAACAAAAGCTTAATTTCCTTTTGGAACAACCTATCATTATTGGGGGAAAATATCCTCTTCAGCGTCCAAACACTCAATACGTTGTTACTAAATCAGTTGGTTTTTGTGTCACCTGCTGCAAGCAGAGGTAACACATAGGGATCACTTTTCTGTTTACTGTTCGTCTGTCCATCTGCACAGCCAGATTGGAGTACGGGGCCATCTAATGGTAAACTGAACAAAAAGAACAAGAACTGCCATTGGCATGTCGCTTTGTCACAGGGATTTTAATACAAATAACATGTAGGTCAGAGACATGTAAATGTATTGGCTCAACAAGGAAAAATTACGCGACAGAGAGTTATGGTTCTTGGTCACTGCATGCCCCCTCAATGAGATCTATCTACATATGAAGTTTCATCTTGATATCTTTTATACTTTTTGAGTAACGGCCCAGACAAAAATTAAGTATGAAAATTTACAAAGGACAATAACTCCAAAATGACGTGACAGAGAGTTATGGTTCTTGGTCACAGCATGCTCCCTCAATGTGATCTATCCACATATGAAGTTTCATCTTGATATCTTTTAAACTTTTTGAGTTACAGCCCGGACAAAAATTAAGTATGAACACTTACAAAGGACAATAACTCCAAAATTATGTGACAGAGAGTTATGGTTCTTGGTCACGCAGCCCCTCAATAGATCTATCCACATATGAAGTTTCATCTTGATATCTTTTATACTTTTTGAGTTACAGCCCGGACAAAAATTAAGTATGAACATTTACAAAGGACAATAACTCCAAAATTACACAACAGAGAGTTATGGTTCTTGGTCACTGCACGCCCCTCAAGTAGATCTATCCACATATGAAGTTTCATCTTGAAACCTTTTATACTTTTTGAGTTACGGCCTGGACAAAAATTAAGTATGAAAAAAAACAAAGAAATAACTCCAAAATTACACAACAGAGAGTTATGTTTCTTGATCACTGCACGCCCCTCAAGTAGATCTATCCACTTATGAAGTTTCATCTTGATGCCTTTTATACTTTTTGAGTTACAGCCCGGACAAAAATTAAGTATAAACATTTACAAAGGACAATAACTCCAAAATTACACAACAGAGAGTTATGTTTCTTGATCACTGCACTCCCCTTCAATGAGATCTATCCACATATGAAGTTTCATCTTGACGTCTTTTATACTTTTTGAGTTATGGCCCGGACAAAAATTAAGTATGAAAATTTACACAGGGCAATAACTCCAAAACACGTGACGTGACAGAGAGTTATGGTTCTTGGTCACTGCACTCCCTCTCAATGAGATCTATCCACTTATGAAGTTTCATCTTGATGCATTTTATACTTTTTGAGTTATGGCCCGGACAAAGAAACCAACGGCCAGATGGACGACCAGACAAACAAGCTGAATCCAGTATACCCCCCTTACAACTTCGTTGTGCAGGGGGTATAATAATAGACTTCATTCAATGACAATAGAATGTGAGGCCATGGCCCCTTAAAAAAACACAAGAAAATAATGAAATGGCCCCTTACTCAAATCTAGCCAACCATCTGTCTCTGTCCATCACACTTTTTCCATTAAGCTTCTGCAGGTAACACACATATTCGAAATAAGTATAAAACAGCATCCAGCTGCACATCAACATGAGGTCATTAGCTAGGTGCCGTCCATCACTGAATGTTTCAATCCTTTAAGCATAGGACACTCTCAAGGCGATGGATCAGTAGTGATTTTTTTATCACTACCCCTCAGTGGATAGTTTCCAGCTCTCTTGGTCCCTCTTGAACCATAACCAGCTGGAGGCTTTCTCTGCTGACTGCAAAAGCGCTTTTACAGCAGCTTTCCTGTTCTGTCCAACAATGCCAAGAGCGCCCCCCAACGTGGACCACACTGATTGAGCCGGGAACTCTCTGCACTCAACTTCTATTGGAAACAACCATGTCTGCCACCCGCAGTCTTTGCACAGCTGTTGTAGCTCTGTGTACTTGGTTTTTTGGTTTCATGTGCGGTTTGGCATCTCTCCTCCCAAGGAACAGTGAGTTCTACCATGACGAGGCACTTTCGGGCAGGTGAATGGATTACTATATCTGGTCTAAGAGTCGTCTAGACAACTGATGGGAAGTTCAACTTCTTGTCCAGGTTTACGTCCAGAATCCAGTCTTGTGCCTGGTGTAGTATTCCTGTCCTCGTCCTGGTGCTTGAAGGGATCTGTTTGGTTCCTTCTTTCACAAATGGAATCAGTTCCAACTTCTTCACCTTGGGGTGTTTCTTCTTTTGTTCCAGCTCAATGGTATGGGTGATCTCTCGAAGCACTCTGTCGTGGCGCCATCTGTATCTACCCTGGGACAGGGCCACACTGGACTACACTGGACTACACTCCAGTGTTCCTCTTCTTCCACACAGTGGGCAGCTGGGATCGTTGGCAAGATTCCATAGGTGGATGTTTGCAGGTGAAGGAAGGAGGTCATATACTGATCTCAGCAGGAACTGCAGTCTTACTGGCTCGTACTGCAAAATCTCTGACCACGATAGGGCTCTGTCTGGGAGTGTCCAATGAGTCCATGCTCCCTGCTTCCCTAGTTGCACTGCCTTTGTCCTTCTAGCTTCTTCCTCTACTGTTCTAATTTTTCCCCTGTTGGGGCCCCCTAAATGTCCTTTTGTCTCAGCCTGGTCTCCGCCTGATCTACCGCTTGACTTGCTGACCATTTTCTGCCTGTTCTTGTCTCTATTCCTGCTTGACGCACCAGTTCATCTTTCGACTCTCTCAGTGTAACCACCAGTCTTGTCTTCACAACCTTGAACTCCTCTACTAATGAGGAAAGTGGAAGTTGCAGTTGCGTTGCCTTCCCATAAAGGCCAACGCTTGTGAAACTTGGTGGCACCCCAAGCCATCTTTTTAGGTACTTGCTGACAGTGCGTTCCAGCTCTTCAACTGCTGTAGTTGGAACCTCATAGAGTGTAAGGGGCCAAGTCAGTCATGGTAGTAGTCCATGCTGGTACATCCATGCCTTGTACTTGCCTGGAAGGCCGGTCTTATCAATGGCTGTCATTCCCTCCTTGGTTTGCTGTCAAAGTCTGTTTACACTGTTATGGTCCTTAAGGCTAGCATCAAACCACTTGCCAAGGCATTTGACAGGCTCATTCGTCAAGGATGGGATTGTCTCGTCTTGAATACGGAGTTGGAACTTGTCCGTCACTTGCCCTTTCCTAATGATGAGGCTTCTAGACTTCCTGTGTTTGAATTTCATGCGGGCCCATGCCACTGTCGTCTAGAGCTTGAAGAACCCATCGGGCTTGAATGTGGCTCTCTGTAGAGATTGTGAGGTCATCCATAAATCCTTGGTTTGATGGTAGCCTGATCACTCTTGTTTAATGTTACTTATAATAGTAACAAATACCCTCCTAAAAAATATCATTAAAGTCTAATACAAATGAATCTAGGTTGGGAAAAGTGATTGAAAGCCACCTACGTATAAGCAATAAAAACACAATGTATTTGATGGCTGTGTTTAAGGACCATAAATAAAAGTGAATGCCTGTGATAAAAAAGGATTTAATACCTATCATCATGTCTTCAATTCAATTCATCCAAACTTTCTTTTTTGTTGGGGGGACAGATTTCATAGGTTTTGAGCAGACGGAAATTGATATTAAACCAGACGCAGGTTAGAATACTTAACCTTCTAGCCATTTATCCCGTAAATAACGTCAGATCAAAAAGCTTTTACGAGACAAAGATCACAAAAGTGTATACTCCTGGTTTTATTCAAATACAAGAGAAGACTGTTACACTTTTTTTCATGTTTTATTTATTGTTTAACCCTGGAAAAGGTAATAAGAGTTCCCATGCAATAACAAAGAAAAGGTGTTGTGGTCAAGTGGTAACATGACATTACTGCAGATCCGATAGCTGTAGGTTCAAACCCTATTTGGAGCCAACGACTCTTCATGGCCTTCCTAAGGGCAAAATATTGGCCCAACCCAGAAATGTCAAGTCAGATGTGAGAATATGTTCCCATATGATGTGAACTAAATAAGAAAATTTTAACAAAGAAACAAAAGGAAACAGAAAATAAAAACTCCTAACATCAAACTTATGGATAATTTATGACTATTTTGTTAAAATCCCCCTTGACCATGTCAATCTTTAACCAATAAAGTCAGCTGCAAAATGAATGATGAATAAAGATGAAAAAAAACAAATTTCAGACCTGTTAACTAACATGGATAACACCTTAGTAACAAAGACCAAGCCAAACAGTTGATACAGGTACACACAAAAAGAAACAAAAACAATTTAACCATATTTAATAATAAATATCTCTACAATAAACTTCACACTAACATTTACACATTCATTTACGGTATATCTCATGATTAAAATTTTTAAAACACAACAAAAGTTCAACAAAGCTGTCAAAGTGACCTTAATATACCCACAATCCACTAAGTCAAACCAATGAAATTAGAGATGTAGGCATAGATCTTCCCTATCCTGATAAGTGATTGTTCATAATGTTTGACTTCATAATAGGAACTGTTCAAGCTATATACAAATATAATCTTTATAATCATAAAAACTGACCTTTTGTTCTAAAAAAACAAAACAAGAGGGCCATGATGGCCCTGAATCGCTCACCTGATTATAAATGAGCAACATATGTTGGATTTTTCATATTGACCTACTTTTTGACCCCACATGACCCACTTTTGAACTTGTCCAAGATTTTATGGAAACAAACATTCTGACCAAGTTTCATAAAGATTGGGCCAAAAATGTGGCCTCTAGAGTGTTAACAAGGTTTTTCTAAGATTTGACCTCATGGCCTACTTTTTGACCCCACATGACCCAATTTCGAACTTGTCCAAGATTTTATGGAGACAAACATTCTGACCAAGTTTCATAAAGATTGGGCCAAAAATATGGCCTCTAGAGTGTTAACAAGGTTTTTATAAAATTTGAACCTCGTGACCTACTTTTTGACCCCACATGACCCAAATTCGAACTTGTCCAAGATTTTATGGAGACAAACATTCTGACCAACTTTCATGAAGATTTGGCCAAAAATGTGGCCTCTAGAGTGTTAACAAGGTTTTTATAAGACTTGACCTTGTGACCTACTTTTTGACCCACATGACCCAATTTTGAACTTGTCCAAGATTTTATGGAGACAAACAATCTGACCAACTTTCATGAAGATTTGGCCAAAAATGTGGCCTCTAGAGTGTTAACAAGGTTTTTATAAGACTTGACCTTGTGACCTACTTTTTGACCCCACATGACCCAATTTTGAACTTGTCCAAGATTTTATGGAGACAAACAATCTGACCAAGTTTCATGAGGATTGGGCTAAAAATGTGGCCTCTAGAGTGTTAACAAATTCTAACACACTTAATGACCATTTGCAACATTCATGTAGAATAGGACTATCAACAAGTTACTCAAAGCTGAAAAGACAAGCAGAATAACTGATGGACATATAATTAACTATACATGTTCACTAACCAAGCCAATCTGAAATTTATTTGCAAGGTGTGTTAAGTATTGCTCAATGCTCAAAAAAATATATAAGCTCAAAAATATAAATGCAAAATATACCCTTAACTCTTAACTGTCCCTTTAACTATACCACACACATTTTAAGCATTTAGCATTCATGCTTTTTTATATGTAAGTAAATATAAGTACTTAGCTTTTTCTCACAAGTGTTAGATAGATAGATAGATAGATAGATAGATAGATTTTATTTGGCAGATATGCATTGGCATGGACAATTTATAAAACAAGCACATATAAAATTGTTACATGTTGATAAATTATATCCATATCAAGCACACCAACACCAAGGACGACACAAAAAAGAGTAAATAACTCTTATTTCCATTGTGGTCCTTTGTGTCGGTGGCTTGACATAGAGAGGCAATGTATTAATTAAATGCTATAGTAAAAGAAAAATACATAAACTATACACAACGACAGATGACCAATTAACAAACTCATAAGGTGGACTGACTAATATAGGAATGTAATTGGCAAAGTGACAACAGTGTAAATAAATAAAAACTATAATTTTAATAAAAATGATATCTACAAGTACATTAATAAATTATTCAAAATGAAATTTTGATAAAATTATGTTTTTATTATAATCAAATATGATGTAAAATACTTCAATACCTTAATTTAACATAAACAAGTTTAAACCTAAGAAAATAATAATAGATATTACAAAAATATAAACATCACAGTAAAAAAAAAAAATATCACAGGTAGAATTACAATGATCACAGTTGATGAAATAATCTTAACTTCATGAAGAATTTAAATATCACAGGTAGAATTACAATGATCACAGTTGATGAAATAATCTTAACTTCATGAAGAATTTAAATATCACAGGTAGAATTACAATGATCACAGTTGATGAAATAATCTTAACTTCATGAAGAATTTAAATATCACAGGTAGAATTACAATGATCACAGTTGATGAAATAATCTTAACTTCATGGAAGAATTTAAATATCACAGGTAGAATTACAATGATCACAGTTGATGAAATAATCTTAACTTCATGAAGAATTTAAATATCACAGGTAGAATTACAATGATCACAGTTGATGAAATAATCTTAACTTCATGAAGAATTTAAATATCACAGGTAGAATTACAATGATCACTGTTGATGAAATAATCTTAACTTCATGAAGAATTTAAATATCACAGGTAGAATTACAATGATCACAGTTGATGAAATAATCTTAACTTTATTATTATAATAAAAGCGAAACAAAAATATGTTTTACTAAATAAATAAGTTTAAACTTAAATAAATAAAAATAAAAAATAAATAAATAATAATAATTACAAAAATTTAAATATCACATAATAACTTATGAGAATCACAGATTAAATTATGAGAATCACAGACTAAAGAGAGAAAATTAAACAATAATTGTTACTTTAAAATATTTATCATTACTTCATTAAGATAATTGATACAAATGAGAAAATTAGGACAGTGTATCTAAAAAGTACCTCTTTACTGCTTGTTTAAAAGATGAAAATTTGGTGATACATGAAACATTGGTTGGTAACAAGTTCCATAACTTGGAACCCACAAAACTGAATGTTTTACAACCAAAACTTTTAACTTTAGGAAGAGCATATGCACCATTTTTACTGTGTTGATAGTGAGAGGTGGTGAAAAATGTGCTCTGAGATTAAATGGATTTTTACAACCTTCTGGATACTCTAGACACTTTAAAACCGGATAATGAACATCATTGGATATTAAGGTAAACATCTTCAAAGAAAAATTAACAATTCAAAACAGAACTTTGTAGTGACAGACATGCAAACTTTTTAAACCTATTGAATACATAGAGGCAATGTAGTACATTCTAAACTATCCTATACCCTGAGGCATAATCAAGTGTGTACCTTTATATAAACACAACTGTGACACAAGTTCCAAACACAAACCAGTGTTGATGAACTGATGAACTGTAATAACAACACAAAATGAGCTCCAATACAAATGATCAAGGGAGTAATAATGAAGAAGATACAAAGAAGAGGGGGCGAGATGAATTAAGCAGCATCAGTGAGTTAGAGACAAGTACTGTAGAAGAGTCACAAGTGAAAAATGCCAAAAGTAAGAAAAAAAAGAAAAAACTTAACAACAGTGATTAATGATGAGAGATAACCAAAAAAAAATCAGTGAACAAAAGCTGGATTTACTAGAAAGTAAATTGTATGATGCAGAGAAAGAAAAAGATGAAATGAAAAAAGAAATAAAAACATTAAAACAGGACATCAAGACAGAAGGAGAAGAAAATGAGAGATTAAGAAGAGAGATAGACAGAGACAAACAACAAAGGCAGTTTCGATTGAATGACATAGAACAATATGGACGGAGAAACAACCTAAGGATTGATGGAATACAATACAAAAACAATGAAAAAGCTGAGGAAACAACACAAAAAGTAATACACATATTAAATAGTAAAATCAGCAATCTTAATCTAAAAGAGGATGACATTGACGCCTGCCATAGAATCGGAGAAAAAAAAACCGGAAAAAGACAAATAATCATTAAATTTGTTTCGCGCCAAAAAAGGAACAAAGTAATCAGGGAGAGAAAAGGTCTTCGTGGAGAATCGGTCTACCTCAATGAAGATCTTACAAAACTAACAGAAAATGTATTGATGTCGGTCAAGAGGAAGATGACGGATGAAATCGATTCAGTGTGGACAAGAGACTGCAAAATCTTCTATAAAAACACAAGTGGGACGGTGCACCAGGTCCGCACCAGTGACTATCAGACCTGGTTGGATCTACCATGGCCAGCAAAGTGAGATCTCAAATACAAGCATTAGTGTCGCTGAGATACAAATTATCAAAAATGTAAACAAGTAAACTGTCAAAAATTGGTAAATCAAAAAAAAAGAATTATAATGCAAGAGTAGAGTAGTGAAAGTAGTAATCTTTACGCAAAAAACAATTACATATAAAATTAATCTTTATGCAAAAAATAATTACATATAAAATTGTAAGTACACTTATAATAACCAGATAAAAAAGCTAGGTTCACAGGTATGTGTACTTAAATATAGATGGATGGGTTAAATGAGGAAAGTAGTTTAAGTATGAACAGATAGATGGATGATAGAATGGATAAAGAACTGAAAAAGGATAATATATTGTATAGACATGTACACATATATTCACACTTAATATAGCAAGTGTAAAAATGCAATTTTTAACACCTAAAATACAAACTGATTAAAAAATTAAAAGAAATGAGCAAATTATGAGAAAAAGGATAATATATTGTATAGACATGTACACATATTTACACACTTAATATAGCAAATGTAAAAATGCAATTCTAAACACCTAAAATACAAACTGATTAAAAAATTAAAAGAAATGAGCAAATTATCGAATTAAATTTTTTTTTGGAAAAAAAAGATTAAAAATTGATTATTCATGATAGTAAATATGTACACAAATGTAATGTAACATCAATAAGGGATTTTGATCATGTAAGAGGATGCATATGTCACACATGTACATGTATGATAGTTCATGTGTTACACACAGTCATTAATGTAAGAAATTTATGATCATTCAAGATGGTTCAAATGTTACACAGAGATAATGTAACACTTGTAAGAAATTATGTTGTTATGGTTAATGTTACACAGAGATAATGTAACACTTGTAATGGTTCAAATGTTACACTGAGCAAATGTAACACTTAACACAAAGATAATGTAACACTTGTAAGAATTTTATGATTATGTATGATGTTCAAATGTTACACAGAGATAATGTAACACTTGGCTCAAGTGTTACACAGAGATAATGCAACACTTGTAAGAAATTTATGATTATGTATGATGTTCAAATGTTACACAGAGATAATGTAACACTTGGTTCAAATGTTACACAGAGATAATGTAACAATTGTAAGAAATTTATGATTATGTATGAAGATTAATATGCTACATAGAGATAATGTAATGTATGTAATTTTTGTAATAATGTTACTATATACTGATTATATATCAAAAGATGCAATATAGCTCATATATAATAAAAAAAGATAATGAAAGATGGTTCATAAATTACAAGGAATCAACATAACACATGTATAAAAAAAAACTCTTTAAATGTGTAAGATGTTTCATATGTTGCACTAGCAAATACAAAAATAACACATTGTATGAATATTCGGAACATGTTTTATAAACATATAATTTATGAGGTGTAATCAATTATAGGATAATATGTTAAATTTATAATTTACATGCCTCTTTTTCAAATGAATACATTATGCAGCAAATCTTTTTAATAAATATATTTTGGAAAACTTCTATACTGAACAAAGAAATGAGAAAATATAGTGGTTTTTTCATTAATATAAATGTTCATTTCAAAAAAGATAAATGGAAGTGAGTATAGGCTCATTGAATGTTAGAGGTTTAGGCAATAATAAGAAAAGAGGTCAAATGCTTGAGTGGTTACAAAACAAACAATTATCAATCTGCTTTCTGCAAGAAACACATTCAACAAATGAAACTAAAGAAAAATGGTCCAGAGAATGGAATGGTAAATCTTATTTCAGTGGAATTAAACCAAATGCTGAAGGAGTCGCAATTCTGATTAATAAACAGTTTAATTGTAAAATCACAGAGCAGGTCGAACTTATTCCAGGGCGTCTATTAGCATTAGCAGTGGAAATAAACAATAGAAAATCAATTAATAAATATATATGGACCAAATAAGGATGACACCAAAGTATTTGAAAAACTATAAAAAAAAAAACTTTATAATAGGAGGTGACTTCAATACTGTAATAGATGTTAAGGTAGATAAGATAAATAGTGCAGTAGATAATCACAGCAAATGTAGAAAAATATTGAAGAATATGATAAATTTTGAATTAAATGATATATGGAGAGACAAACATCCAGATAAAAAACAAATTACATGGAGATCTAGTGGAAAAAACAATATAGGATCAAGATTGGATTATTTTTTAATTTCAGAAACCATTTGCAATATTGTGAAAGAATGTACTATAAAACCTTGATATAGAACTGATCATTCTGTTGTAATAATGAATGTAAATTTTCAATATCAAGAACGTGGGAAAGGATATTTTAAAATGAATAATAATTTATTATGTTTAATGGAATATCAAAATATAATACGAAAACAAATAAAGGAAATAGCAGAACTCAATGTAAATGCATAAATTTATACAAACAATAATTGAAGAAAATTAAAAAAAGAATTACTTAACACACACTCAAAAAAAAACAATTAAATGAAATATATGATAGGAAAGTAAATGGTGCAATTATAAGATCAAAAGCAAATAGTGTTGAATACAACGAAAAGAATAGCAAATACTTTGCAAATATGGAAAAAAAACAAGCAGAGAAAAAACATATAAGCAGCTTAATATTAAAAATAAATGAAGTAAAACACTTCTTTGAAAACTTATATAACGAAAGAAAAACATACAACAGTACAGATTTTTTTAATGAGAATATAAGTAAACTTACAATAGAAGAACAAGAACTATGTGATGGACTGCTAACGGAATATGAATGTTTACAAGCCTTGCAAGAGATGGGAAATAACAAAAGCCCTGGATCAGATGGAATAACAGTAGAATTTTATAAAACTTTCTGGAAGGATATAAGTAAATATTTATCTGAATCATTAAACTTTTCATATAATAAAGGACAACTTTCTAAAATACAACGCCAAAGTATAATCTCACTTATTCCAAAACAAAATAAAGACTTGACTGACCTATCAAATTGGAGACCACTAAGTTTATTAAATATAGATTACAAAATAGCAACTAAAGCAATTGCGAATAGAATGAAAAAAGTCCTTGAAAAAATCATATCATACTCACAAACAGGCTTTATGAAGAATCGATATATAGGGGAAAATGTTCGTTTGATATTTGAAATATTAGATTATTTAAAGGGAAAATTATTCTTTTCAGACTTTGAAAAAGCTTTTGATACAATTCATCACGATTTCATGTTTAAATGTCTGAAATACTTTAACTTTGGTGATTCCTTAATAAAATGGATTAAAGTATTTTATAATAATATACATAGTATTATAATAAATAATGGCCATTTAAGTGAAAGCTTCCCTGTAAAAAGAGGCGTCCGACAAGGATGTCCCCGACATTATTAATTTTTAGATACTATCAAACTACATACAGAAGGATAATGAAATTATTGGAATTAAAACAGACACTATTTGCTGATGATGCTACATTTTTTAATGATGGTTCAGAAAAATCACTAAATAGATTAATTCATGTTATAAAATTTTTTGGATATTTATCAGGTCTAAAACTTAACAATTCAAAGTGTACCATATTACAATCTGGATCATTAAAAAATAAAAATCTGAACTATGTAAAAATAAAAAATTTTTTAATACAGAACAAAAAATCGAGGAATTTCATAATTGTTTAAAGCAATGGCAGCATAGAAAACTCACATTACTAGGTAAAATTACTGTAATCAAAACTTTTGCACTTCCAAAACTCATATACCCTTTTACTGTTTTGCCTAATCCTCCAAGTAAAACTATTCAAGAAATAAATAAAATGATATTCAATTTTATATGGCAAAACAAACCGGATAAAATTAAAAGAGATATACTATATTTGCAATACAAAAATGGTGGATTAAAATTAACAAACATAAGATTATTTTTGAATTCCATTAAATCATGTTGGGTAAAGAGAATATTAAATGAAGAAAATTAAGGACAATGGAAATTATTTTATGAAAGCGTACTCAACAAACATGGTGGCAAATTAATATTTGAATGTAACTTAAATAACATTGACATAAATAGAATTTGTAATGGAAATACTTTCTTAAGAGATATTCTCGAGTCATGGAATCATGTGAAACAGTGTTATGAAAAGGATGAAAATAGAAGAAATATAATATGGAATAACTCAAACATAAGAGTTAATAACAAAACGATTTTCTACAAAAATTGGTTTGACAAAGGAATATTGTTTGTCGATCAATTAATAGATCTTATAACTAATCATATTTACTCCTTTGAATAATTTCAAAATATTTTTTACATAGATAAAAATGACTACTTAAAATTCCATTCAATGATTAAAAATAAAAAACTTTATAAAATTAAAAAAATTACAAAAAATCAGAAGATAAGGAATTTTCTGGCCATGTGTATATATGCAACACTTTAAAATAACAAAAGACACTTATCTACGAGATTTCCAGTATAAATTTTTAATGCGAAGAATAGCAACCAACAAATATTTAACAAAAATTCAAATAAAAAACAGCTGTCTATGTGACTTTTGTAATAGCAATATAAAAACAATAACCTTTTTTGGGACACAGCAATTTTGGAATGAAATAAAGTTTTCTTAAAAAAAAAAATATTTAGATATAAATTTTAAATTGTTTATATATCAAATGAAGCTAAAAAACATACTGCCAACTATATATATTTTTAAACAAATTTTAAAATTCAGATTGACAGTTGAACAACATATATCTTTAAACAAAATAAATTAATATCTTTCAATAATAAGTGGAGACATTTTCTCTAATATTCAATATGAACATTTAAAAAAAAATAACATAAAAAGTAAAAGAAAAAACCACTCCTACCACTTTTTTTTCAGTATTTTATTTTACTATTTTTTTTTTTTTTTGTTTTTTTACCTTTTTTTTTTTTTTATATAAAAAAAAAATTTTTTAAAGTATATCTTTTCTTCACTTTCTTGTACCTTTTTTTTATTTCAAACTCTTCCTTTTCCGCTAATAAAATTTTCTTCATGGATTTATAAATTCCATTGTATTAAATTTATACATTGTGTATTGTAATCATGTCATAATATGTAGATGTACTGAAATGGAATGAATAAATAAATGAGAAAAAAAAATATAAGTACTTACTACACACATACAGGCAGTCATAAAGCATCATAAGTATATCTACAGTAATTAATAGCACATACATGTACATAAATTTGCATCAATAAACATTGTACATGTAGCATTATTTCAGAATAAAATTTCTTAATAATCAATAAAAACTGACCTTTTGTTCCAAAAAAAAAAAAACCTACATGAAACTCAAAATCAAGTGTACCTCATAACAGTACATTTGAGTTTAAACTCGAGATTAGACTTAAGTTTTACATACATAATAATAGCCCTGAATACATGTCTATGAATAAGTGCCTATTTGTAAGCTATGTTTTGTGATTTTGCAACAACTGTTCCATATGAAGTATGAGTTTGAAAAGTTCCTTGTGATTACAAATAAATACTTTTCTATACATCCATACATTTGTACAGTTTATGTAACCATATTGAAAATGCTGGGCTGTGTTAAGTCAAGTGAACATTCGCTCATGGTTCGGAGTTGGTACCCAGCTTACATTCATTACACAGCGATAAAACAGGAGTCAAACTGCTCACGCTAGATTTCTTTGCTAGGGTTTAACATCCCAGTGACAGTATTTCAGTCATTTTGAGAATATAGATAACATGAGAGATATATAGTGCTGTCTCACTCTGATAACACCTGCAGCAGGGTATCACATCCTATTCAAGTTGTAGCCAGTGGCATGATACCACATTCAATTCCATTATTCTGATTATTATATGAGGTTGCCAGGGATCAAAATCACAACCTCAAGATTATAAGGCAGACGCTCTGATCACCTAGCCAGTCCAACTCTTTGAAAAGGCTGAATCATCAATGATACGAAATGGTATGGATAAACATCGTTTGACTTGATATTCATGCAAAAGAATTTTGGAACTATAAATGCTAAAGACATTTCAGGGATTGTGTCTAGTGTTCAAGATGGTCACACTTAAACAGTTTTACATTCACTCTCATCATCATCATCTGATGATGATGATGTTGATGATGAAGGGGATGATGAAGGTAATGTTAATGATGATGGCAACTAAGATGTAGATGATAAAACTCCATCTATAAACAAACACAAAAAAAATCATCATACAGATGTATATTCAAAATATGGCTGCTCATAAATTATAAATTTTCGTATTACAGTGGCTGTCTTGGAAGGATTGATTCATTCTTATAGTTGTGCCTTTCATAAAAAAAAAACCAACAAAAAAACATATTTTTAATTGAATGTCCTATGAATAAAAAATTCTTCTTTTAATATTTTTCTTAGTAGTATAAAAATAAGACTTGTGAATTAGGTGGAAAATACAGATTTAATCATCCTACACATCCCAAAATAATAAATACCTTATAAACCAATTTAAATGACCCAGAGCTCTGTACTACAGTTGCAAACATACCCCAAATCAACACCTCCATCCATTTGCTAAAATGTAAATTTTTAAACATATCTTTAAGTATACACATATATGTTGTGTTTTGGATATCATTTCATTCAATGATTAAAGGTAAATGATATTTTTTCTTGTTAGTAGAAAGATTGGATGCCTTTATGTAAACATAGTACTGTGAAATAATTATTTATCGTGGTCACTAATTTTCGTCAATTTTACGGACGGTTTTATCAACGAAAATTAAGCCCAACGAAAACCGTTCTTTTATTGAACCTCAGTTCCTAGCACATGAAGCCACAAATAAAGGTACCCACAATTCCCTAAAGTATATAATCAATGAAATTTAATGCAAACAAAAATTAATTTTACAGTGCTTGACATGCTTGCCTGACCTCTCCAAACAATATACTTTATTAGAAGGCGTAGATTTTAAACAGGGCTATATGGTATGTTGGTGTAATAAACATCTTTCATGCACAGTGCTTCCAATATACCAAAATAATCCCAGCACATAAGTATCTATAAACTAGAATACAATTCTGAATATCAAATGCTTGGTCATCAAATTGAAGCATTCACTTACATCTTATGTAAATTTTCATATATATAGATCTAAATTTTAGAACAGCATTTCTAATGAGCTACACCCTTACCTATATTCACCTAAAATTACTTGTATACACAGTGTATTTTTATATTAAGAAATTATCAACTGCGAGAACATTCATATTTGCTTGTATTTGTTCACTGTAGGTGTTTCCCATCCTGCTGACAACTTTTCAGCTAAGGTTTTCATATGTGTCAATCTCCACTTTATAATGAACAACAACCCCTCACTGACGGCTGTGAGACTTCTCCTGATATTTGATGATTGTTAGTCACTGCTAGGTCTACTGCTAAAGTTACTTGGGTCAAGTTTCTTTGACCCGCTGCTGGTCAATCCAGTCCATGATCTGTTTACGCAGGTCATCCTGAGGTATCACCATGTCCAGTGTCAGTGGCTGGCGGTTGAATGGGTCAAACTGGTCACTGAAATACACAGTGGAAATAGTCATAAACAGAAATTAACTAGACAACAAGTAACTGGTGTTGCATGCAACACATGAGTCCCCTACCAGTAAGGTACATAAATTTTCTGTTACCATAGCAACCAGAACTTTGGTCAGAGAAAAAAAAGTGATTTGCAGTATCTCCATACTGCAATCTATTCATATACAAAGTTTCATAATGTTATCTTAAAGTTATCGTGGGATCCAGATTTCCGGATATCCAGATCAACAAACAGATGGACAGAGGGACAGACAGATGGAGGGCAAACCTATAGTCCCCTCTGGTGTAAACACCGATAAGGGACTAATAATTGAATATGATTACAATCCCTCTCAAACCACAAAGTCCCACACAGCAATCATATCCAATTTTCTTGTTTTAGTAACAGTGACCTTGACATTATCCTTATTTTAGCTTAAACTTCCTGTGCATTTTCAGTGCTACTTAAACATTTTAGAAATACTGTAAACTACTACTTAGTGGTGAATATTGTTGACTCAAAATTCCCTAACAATACTCCCAAAAAAAACCACACAATTATAGGCAGTAATTTTTATACCCGATGCATCATAAAATAACATAACAATGAAAGTAAGGCAAGTGGATACTATGATGATTGATGATAACATGAACCAAGTTAAATTAAAAACTTACAAAAATAATTTGCAACACAAACTTGCAACAACTAAGTTCCCAAACTAACTAGCATAGCTATGACTACTTTGTACTTAACCCTTTCCCTCATAGAGGATACCATGAAAAGACCTTTGCGAACAGCATAAAACCAGATCAGCCTGCGAGTAACTCGCAGGCTGATCAGGTTTTATGCTGTTCGCTGCTCCTCAGTGGTCTGGTAATGAGGATTTTACAATTAAATTTGGTAAGGTTTGAGTTTGGCTTTCTGCAGATCAGACTTTATGTGGTACCTATTGAGTGCGTCAAAATGAGTCTATATGAGGGAAAGGGTTAAGACTTTGTTTCCATAACTTCCTTCTGACAACCAATGCTGCCCTGTCTTACCTGAGGATGTGTCTAGCGATGACCGATCTGTCCATGATATTACCAGATGTGGGCAGTTTGACCGGGTCCTTCATCAGCGTGCCCATAATGGGGTCAAGGAACTCTTCAGGGGCATCTGCTAACAGCTCCTCCTCTTCCTGGAGAGCTCTCCCTATTGCCTACATGGTGAGAAATAGATCAAAGAATACAGTTTTTTTCTTTACTCTAGATTTTACTGTTTACATTTTTAAAATATCTCACAAGCAGTGGAGTAACAAGGGAAAACATAACTCTTTCATGACCACACATATATTAACAAACACAGGATTTTTTTTGCAGCAACTAAAGTTTCATATTATTACTTTTAAAAGTATTTCCACTAATAATCTTAGATGTTTTCCATTTCAGACATAGGAAATGATATAAACTGTATTATTACCATGAAGACAAGTAATATGTTACCACAACCAATCATATTTTTCTGACTCCACACTGAACAATTCTGGAATTACCCTTAAATGCAGAGTGAGTACCTTGCAAGAGAGTTACAAATACCATTTCCACTATGGCAACCTCCATTTCTTAGACTGGACTAAATTGCTATTTACCATGATGCTTTATGTATAGATCAAACCTACTTACACAAACTTTCTTATGAAGTGTCTCAAAATCACTAATTGACGCAGGCGAACTGCCAATTTTCTGAAGCACATTAACGGCTCTGGGGAACAGATCCTCTGAGTACGACCTTCCATCCCCACTTACAGCTCGACAGAAGTCGTCGCTGTCACTTAGATTGAGGTATATCTTCGCAATGTCCCGCACCAATTCTCCGGGTTTGAATTCAAATTCATTCTTATCTTTCACTTTCAGATCTCTCTGCTTGGGTCCAACCTGTAAGATAGATGTGCATATCAACATCATTTTTACTATACTTAATCCTTGGAAAGTTATTAAGAAAAAGCTTTCATACCTGAAAACAAGTTGTTTTTCTAGATATACATCACAATAAAATTATGGTTTTCTTCAAGATTTGTTTAACATAAAATCTATTTTTCAGAGAATTAAAATCCTCAGTAATTCAACATTACTACACACAAAACACTGACAGAGAGAAAATATACATTTAATTAATGGAAAAGATGACATTTGAAGAGAAAACAAGAGCTGTCAGAGGACAGCATGCTCGACTATTCAAAATGCTTGTTGGTAAATCAAATGAAATCTATTTAAATTCTTGCCCTTCATAGTAATAGTAAAAAATGATATACCTTGATAGTCTGATACCCCTTAATATATTTATGATGTCTAAAATCAATCCCATGCCTAGTTACTGAGACATAAGCACAATAACACCGTGCATGCAAAACTTAAACCAAAAATCCAAGTTAGAAAAGGGCCATAATTTGCATCAGTCCAAAAGTTATCCTCCTGTTTTCTGATGCCCTTGAAGACACACCTTAACTTTCTAGTCAATTCCACAAGCAATTTCTGAGATATAAGCTGGATAGTAGCTTGAATGCAAAAATTTAACCATAATTCTAAGTTAAAAGGGGGTCATCATTTTTAATTTATTCCATCAAGTGTTATCTTCCTTTATAGTATCACTGTATGATACCCCTAAACATATTAAAGATGTTTCAAATCAATTCCATGCCTGGACTCTGAGATATAAGCATGAAAGTACCTTTCATGCAAAACTTTAACCAAAATATCTAAGTTAAAAAAGGGGCCATAACTTGTAATATATTCCATAAAAAGTTATCTACCATGAAAGTATGATACTCCTAAATGTATTAAAGATGTCTCAAATCAACCATCTGGATACTGAGATATTAGCATGAAAGTACCTTGCATGCAAAACTTTAACCAAAATTTCTAAGTTAAAAAGGGGCCATAACTTGAAATATATTCCATCAAGAGTTATCTACCATGAAAGTATGATACCCCTAAACATATTAAAGATGTTTCAAATCAATCGCATGTCTGGATACTGAGATATAAGCATGAGAGTATCTTGCATGCAAAACTTTAACCAAAATTTCTAAGTTAAAAAGGGGCCATAATTTGTAATATATTCCATCAAGAGTTATCTACCGTGCTTGTCTGATGCCCCTTAACATATTCATAAACTTTCAAGTCAATACCATGAATGGTTATTGAGATACAAACTAGATAGTAGCTTGCACGCAAAACTTTAACCAAATTTTCTATTGCATGCAAAACTTTAACCAAAATTTTTTAAGTTAGAAAGGGGACATAATTCATATTAAATTCAGTCAAAAGTTATCTACCTTGGTTGTCTGATGCCCCTGAACATATTTATAAACTTTCAAGTCAATACCATAAATGGTTATTGAGATATAAAGTTGATTGTAACTTGCACGCAAAACTTTAACCAAAAGCTGCAACACCGACGCCGACGCCAGGGCAACTACAATAGCTCTCATATTCTTCGAATAGTCGAGCTAAAAATGCTCTGTTTAATTATAAAACATTCATACATGTTATGATCAGGAATGCAAAACAACAAGCAAATGAAATATTAGAAACTGTAGAGTTATCACATAAGGTGATTAATATCTCCATCAGGGTTTTTGACATAAAAAACTGTCCATTTTGATCCTCAAATTGTCTAAATGACCACCAAATATTGCAAAACTGTTCTTTTTATCTATATCAAGGAGTCTCTCTACTGGTATTTGACAAAAACCAAGAAATGCATTAAATGTCACAACAGTCTACTAGACTACCATTTACTTCCAACCCTACTATAAAAGCAAACATATGACATCACACATATTGACATCATCTGTTTTAGTAACAGTGACCTTGACCCTATCAACCTGAACATCAATCCCAATCTTTCTCTTCCTATAAGGCATCTACCTATAAAGTAGGAAAACTGTAACTCTATTCTAACAGGAGGTATTCAACAGAAACAACCTGTTTGACACCAGCCCGACAATGTACCCAATTCTAATAACCAGGACTTTCTTTGAAAACATGCTTAAAAAGAAGAGACAACCTAGCTCCATTATACTGCCTTAAGTCAACACCTGGACCACGATGCATACCAACAATCAGGATAGGACTGGACAACATGCGTGATTCCTATATGGGTCCATTTCCCTGCTGCTGCTGCTCTGACACTTAACAGGATACCATCACTACAGGTGATTAACCCTTTCCCTCATATAGACTCATTTAACCCTTTCCCTCATATAGACTCATTTAACCCTTTCCCTCATATAGACTCGCAGGCTGATCTGGTTTTATGCTGTTCGCATAAGTCTTTTCATGGTGTCCTTTATGAGGGAAAGGGTTAAAACCCCTACACCCCACCTTGTCTGCATGTTGAGTGAGTGTAGGACTGGAGATGACGGGATAGTACTTGAAGAACGGGAAATGACAGTGTGTGTCTTATATTGCCCCCTCTAATGTGAAGGGAAGTTTCACTATAATAACAAGAGTGTTCTTTGCTGAAGCATGATGGAAAAAGTGTAACCGACAGACAGACAGATGGATGGATGGACAGACAGACGGCGGAAAAGTGATCCCTATGTGTCACCTCTGCTTACAGCAGATGACAGAATAATGATATAGCTGAATTTGAAATAAAACCAAGATATGCCTACCAAATGCAGTAGGAAGTAGTTCAACATGGCAGCAATCCTGTCTACCATGGTATTGTGACAGAAGATGGATTTTATATCTCTGGTGATCATCTCCAGGGTGAGAATAGTCTTGTTGCCCATGACGTTGTGGTAGCGCGCAATGTTGCCAATCTGACGCTCATTGGCTTCAAACTCCTGCTGCTGACGGAGATTCATGTTGGCCCACTCTGGTCCGTCCTTCACTTGCTGCTTCTCCTTCAACTGCTTCATGTACTGCAAACACAGGGTGTTTGTTTGCTTATTTATTGTAGTATTTCAGTCATTTGGAGACTATGTCTACTTGAGACAGATGTAGTGTTGCCACACTGCAGTCTCACAGGGTAGACATAAACTCATACCCAGTCACATTATCCTGACAGCGGGCCAACCAGTTCTAGAACTACCCTTACATGCTGAGTGCCAAGCAAGGGAGCTTTTACAACTTTGGTATGTCATGGAAACACAGAGTGTTATTTCTTGCTCTCAGGAGAAATACTATGAAATATTCATGGAAGAATTCATTATAATAAACTGTAGTTGTTGTTTTTTTATACTTTATACCATGATCAATGTATATTCATGATTGTTTGTTCAGAGACACTACTGAATGAAAAGAGTGAAAAAAAGGGTAAAAAAAATTTAATTTGCATCCATAAATACTTACTGTTTTTTCATGCACTTTAGTGTCATATATTCCTAAAACATGCATAGGGCAGCTTGTTAAGGGACAGGTTAAGGTACAGTGACTGGTCAATAAAGACTAAATGTATAATCCAATATTGTTACTAATATACTACTCAAAGTTTCCTAAGCACCATCTGCTATTTTCCCGTAGCATTTCATGCTTAGACAAGTGATTTTAAAGGCATGCTACATTAAATTTTACAATAAAACAAATCTTGCTTTTATGCAGAAGTATTGTTTATGTACCAAACTTACTACCAGTTACAAAAAATAAGCCTTTCGGATCCTCAATACTGGGAATTAATCATAACAAGGCAGTCCAAAGGACAGCTATATCCCCCGCCGCTGGCCAAATATTAGAATTTGTTTGGTCATAGGATTATGTTCACCTTAACCTGGCATGGTTGTAGCAGACATAGAAGATCAGTTTAAGACAATTTAACTTTCCGGAGTTATGTATGAATCTCAGAATTCGGAGGCACATATATTAAAAGTTTACTGACAAGTTTTACATGGGAAACAGTACAAAAAGTGAACATCAATGAAGTATAGGATGTGTTAGGTAACCACAAAATACATGTGTAACTCAATTAAAAACTTTATGTATCATGACATAATTTGTATGATTGTGAACATGACACGAGATATCGAGATGACATGAAAAAGTGGAGGCTTAAACATTTGACCTTCAAGGATGACCTTGACCTTGAGCCAGCGTGACCGCCTCATGCCTTCTGCACATCAGCTCAATGAGGTTAACATTTTAGCTGAGTTTGAAAAAATGTCAAGCGTTAATGAGATATGGAGCGGACACAAAATAACATTTGACCTTCAAGGATGACCTTGACCTTGAGCCAGCTGACCGCCTAATGCCTTCTGCACATCAGCTCAATGAGGTTAACATTTAGCCGAGTTTGAAGAAAATGTGTAAAAGCGTTCATGAGATATGGAGCGGACACGAAAATAACATTTGACCTGCAAGTATGACCTTGACCTTGAGCCAGCGTGACCGCCTCATGCTTCCTGCACATCAGCTCAATGAGGTTAACATTTTAGCCGAGTTTGAAGAAAATGTGTAAAAGCGTTCATGAGATATGGAGCGGACACGAAAATAACATTTGACCTTCAAGTATGACCTTGACCTTGAGCCAGCGTGACCGCCTCATGCCTTCTGCACATCAGCTCAATGAGGTTAACATTTTAGCCGAGTTTGAAGAAAATGTGTCCAAGCGTTCATGAGATATGGAGCGGACACCAAAATAAAATTTGACCTTCAAATATGACCTTGACCTTGAGCCAGCATGACCGCCTCATGCCTTCTGCACATCAGCTCAATGAGGTTAACATTTTAGCTGAGTTTGAAGAAAATGTGTCCAAGCTTCATTAGATATGGAGGACACGAAAATAACATTTGACCTTCAAGTATGACCTTGACCTTGAGCCAGCATGACCGCCTCATGCCTTCTGCACATCAGCTCAATGAGGTTAACATTTTAGCCGAGTTTGAAGAAAATGTGTCCAAGCATTCATGAGATATGGAGTGGACACGAAAATAACATTTGACCTTCAAGTATTGGCCAGCGTGACCGCCTCATGCCGCTCAATGAGGTTTTTAGCCGAGTTTGAAGAAAATGTGTCCAAGCGTTCATGAGATATGGAGCGGACACGAAAATGTTTCGGACACACTGACGGACTGACGGATGGACGGATTTAATTAGAAAGTGCGAAATTTTGAGAAAACACCTTAATATTTAAGCTAAATTCAGAACTTTAATCTTCAAATATTCCTGTTTTCTAAATGGAATACTTTTAAGGATATTTGTGACGATGTTGGCCTGTTCATGGTCATTTTTTTCTGTATTGATCACAAGATTTAACTTCAATTTATAAAATGCCATTTCTTGCAAAAAAACACACTTTTGTGAATTTGCCAACTAATGACAGGAATTGATTAAATCTTTGTAACTCATTTTTGAGTCTCTTTTCTATCATTTTGACAAAAACTATGCGTAAAAATGATGGTCAGTTAACGCTTTCCTTTCAGGTACATAGCATTACATTAAGCATGTGTTTTCATGTGACTCTATGGGAAAATAGCCGGTGAGTAGTATATGTGATCTCTTTCAACAGTTCCTGGGTTGGACCAGTACTTTGCACCTGGGGAGGTCATGAAAATTCTGCCCTGAAATGGGCTCAAACCCACAATCTTCAGATCCACAGTCATGTATGTTATCATTAGACCAGGGCGCTATAGTAATTAAATTTCATTTCATTTTCTGGAAACTTAGAGATTGCTTCTTAATTCATCAACAGTATATCATTAATTTGACAATACCGGTACTTCTCATCTGCTTAACAACATACATTATACCAAACTCAGTGTATCCCCCGCACCAAATGTTTTTGGAAGGTTATTGAATTAAGGAAACTGCTGAAAGCAAGGTCCACATGCATTTGTTTGTCAAAGGCATGTAAAGCTTTTCATTGGTTAACAGTTACAAATATCATATATAAGGAAGTCTGGCGTAATGTTAATTGGCACGGCTAGTTACAAGCCTTAGTGTGGGATACTCACATCCAGAGCTTCGTCGAGGAGAAAGATGGCGTCATTGATGAGAAGGTTTATAAAACGGAGAAACAAGGGCGCATCCGTGTCTTCTATGTTCTCCTTGGCATACACAGCCAGTTTCTGGTTGCAGAAAAATAGAAGGAGGGTAAATCTTTGTACTAGCGTTGAATGAACTAAGTTCCGAAACATTTAAATATATTTTTCTATTTATTTTTATGAAACGGTATAAAAATTCATGAATCTAAAGAATATTTCAGAAGTGAGTGTGTCTGAAAATAACACCTGCTAAAAAAGGTAAAAAACAAACAAACAAATGACAGCATGTCTTTAAGTTTTCTATATCCCTTTCCCTCATATAGACTCATTTTGACACATTTCACCAGCAATTCTTAGAGCTAAGTAATACTTAACCCTTTCCCTCATATAGACTCATTTTGACACACTCAATAGGTACCACATAAAGCCTGATCTGCAGAAAACCACAGTTAAACCTTACCAAATTTAATTACAAAATCCTCATTTCCAGACCACTGAGGAGCAGCGAACAGCATAAAACCTAATCAGCCTGCGAGTTACTTGCAGGCTGATCTGGTTTTATGCTGTTCGCATAGGTCTTTTCATGGTGTCCTCTATGAGGGAAAGGGATATCCTATGTCAACAATAAGAAGTGTTCCATGGAACACATGTCACATGCTGAAAGAAGCAGGACAGAAAAAGTGTGACAAAGTATGACAGATAGACAGATGGACAGACAGATGATGGAGAAGTGATCCCTATGTGTTAACTCTGTTAACAGCAATTGGCAAAATAAAGCATGTTTACATGATTTTTTTTTTAAATTAAGTAATTTTGAGAAAACTCATCAATTAATTAGTTTATTTTTGTTTGTAAAAAAACTCTATTTCCATACCTTAATGGCATCCCTGTGCAGCCTTTTCTCCCAGATGTAGTGAAGGACCTGATACATGGGTCGGCGATAGTTAAACTTCTGTTCAAACTGGACACTCTGTCCTGTCATCTCTATACTGACAAACACATGCAGCAGCTTCTCTGCCAGATGGCTTATCAGTGGATGATCGTCAAATAACTTTTCACGATAATATCTAGAAAATCAAACACTAAGAAATAATGGCAATAAATATTTCCATTAAGAATTGGCAGAATTATGTTATATGTATCTTCTGAATTTAATTCTTTATTGGGTTTACACAAATCGACAGTATTTCAGTCATTTGGAGACTATGTCTACATGAGACAGATATAGTGCTGCCACACTGCAGTATCACGCCGTAGGTAAGTGGCATGATACCATACCCAGTCACATTATCCTGACACCGAGCCAACCAGTCCTGGAACTACCCTAATATGCTGAGTGCCAAGCAAGAGAGCTATACCAGTACCATTTTTTTTATAACTATGGTATGCTGCAGCCTGGGATCGAACTCACGACCTCCTGCTCTTGAAATTGATGAAATCACTGTTACTTTGGAGTTTTGGAGTTATATGCTTCTTAAAAAAAGTACTGGTTTACATTCAATAGTATTTATCTGCAAGAAACAGGAAAAATACATTGGCGAGCTAATTATAAAGAGAATAAGAAATTTTGGCAATACATGTATATCCTTTTCTAGAAATCTGACAAATATACATATTTAAGCAATTAACCCATTCACGGCCATTGCAGTTGTATACAAGTGTACATTTCTATTTTCTCATGAAAAGCTACAAAGCATCTGCAAGTGGAATGTAAGCAAGTGTAAGAAAGACAACTACAGTACATATTGGCTTTATTTACACCAGTAAGAGTTGCATACCTTAGACTGTAAACTACAATGTATTTTTACACCAGTAAGAGTTGCATACCTTAGACCATAAACTGCAATGTAATAAATCTGGGAAATACTCCTGATTTAGCTTACAGCATGCATGTGTTACCCCAAGCGAGGCTCAGGATAAAGCAGTGAAGGGGTTAAAGACAAAATAACTATTTTTCGTTGAATATACAGACCCCATATAAACACTGTCTGATAAAGATTGAAAAAAAACAGTAATACAATGGTTACTTATGGATATTTGTCAAGTAAATCACTAAACTAATAATAACTTATTCTGAAAGCTGTATTTGTCACTCATGTCTCACTCTACAAAAATATGTAACTTGTCAGAAGATGAAAAGGTAAAGAAACATGGCTAAAACTGAGTTGTAAAATGTTGTATTAAAAAAAATATAGATTAAAAACTATCACTACAAGTGATAAATATCCTGGCATCCCAACTTATCTTCATGTAAAGTGCAGGGTCCCCACTGAATTTTGAAACTGGGGGTACAATTGCTGTTTTACTTTAACTTTGTACCCCTTCATATAGAGAGTCCCTACCATTTTGGGGTACATGGCAAAATTTGGGGGTAAAAAAACCTCTATAGGGCATGCTGAAAGTGAGTGTAGGATTTGACATGATGAGTGAAGCTCTGGTATAATACACCTACTGTGCTAATTACAACAGATGTGACTGTTGATGTTGCATTGGAGTTAATCAACAACACACCAGTTTTTCAGTCAAATAGTGACTAACAATAACCCCTGAGAGAGAGAGAGAGAGAGAGATATCAACAGTCCAGCACATCCAACCCTGTCAAATACCAAGAAATCATGCTAGCTAAGTTATCTAATGAAACATTAACAATGATGGTCACATACTTGGACAAGAGTCCTCCCTTGCCGGACATCATGTCCGGGTTCTGTGGCATGAGGTCTGCCAGAGTCTCGGCTAGCTCCGCCCTCAAATGAGGGTTCTTCATCAGGTTGGGGCTGCCCATGAAGACGAGAATCAGGGTCATGAAGTGCTGGAGACCATCACCCGCAGTCTGAGATAAGAAAATGTGACATTGTAGAACACTAAACATACATGTTAAAGTTGCTCTTTTTTTGTAGGGATTAATTTTCATTTCATTTCTTCTCTACAAGCAATCACCACAAAAAAATCTATAGTAAATTTGCAATCCTTTAAGATGTTAAGTTAATCAAGAGTTGATATTTTGCCATGCAATACATTTTGGTATAATTGTTACTGATTTCAGTCAAGATTTGCTGCAAAACTATTACAATAAATTTGCACTATGTACTCAAACATTAAAACGAGTGTTCTCTGGAACAGGTGTGTCACCTACTGAAGCATGACAGAAAAAGTATGACGGACAGACAGACGGACTAACAGACAACAGAAAAATGAACCCTATGTGTCACACAAAAAAATCATATTAAGTTTATGAATCTGATATCTGTGAAATCTTACCTCATACATTTCATCCTTAAACCTGTGGAGAAACATGGTGAAATCTGTCACATTTCCCATGACAAACTCTGGAAGGTACGCTATTGTTGTGGGTACCATGTCAGACAGGGGGAACGTGACCTCCTGGAACTTTGTCAGGTCACTGCCACTAGCAACCTGTGTCAGCCATGTTGCTGTTGCTATGTGAAAGTTCAAGGACATTTCCAACATGACAGGTTCGGTCAGTGCTGCCTTTATACTCAAATACATGGTCATACCTGTGGAGTAAAAAGAATAGTTTTAAAGTCAAATAATAGAATTTGGTTAAATTTATTCAAGGACTATAAAAACACGTCACCCTGGGAAAAAATGGAATATTTAATCAAACAGTTTTAGATTATTTAGAAATGTACTACGACATATATCAGCAATAGATCAGTGCATGTTCTATGTCCTACTTCCATTTTATCCCTATTAAAGTAAATACAAGTTATATAAAGTCTTATACATGTGACATTTTTAAATTCCTCTAGTATATCATGATATTTGTTGGGAAGTAAGTCTGGTAAGAAAAAGTAACAGCTAAGATGAAGTCACCATTAAGATTGTCACTAGATACAAATGTTATCTGAGACATATTTCTTCAAACATACAGAAGTCACCCAAAAGTTGACAATTCTAATTATCAAACTTTCACCCTATACCTCATGAATGTTCATGTTAAAATTTATGACTTGACAAATATTAATTTACTGGAACTTTCAATGATATATAAAAGAAAGGATTTTTCATTGCTTTGCAGACTGTGTAGAATCTGAGCTACAATATTGTACGAGCAAACAATGGAGGAGCTGTCTGATATGGGTCTGTTCTGTTTGCCATGGCATCAAAATGAGTCTGTATGAAGTAAAGGGCAGAATAGCTAAATTTCTTTAATGTTTTGTCAGAGGATGTTAAACAAAGGTAACTATTGAAAGCAAGGTGAACATGTATTTGTTTGTCAGAGCTTTGTACAGTTTTCATCGTTTAAACTGATATGCAAATCATTTTCAGGCAGTTTGGCATAATTTTAGTTGCTTAAGGGGACCAGTTCAATGACTGAAAATTATGCAAAATGGCCTATCTGAGTAACATAGGGATCAGAAATTATCCAGGGATTAGACTATGCAAAATGGCCTATCTGAGTAACATAGGGATCAGAAATTATCCAGGGGTGAGATTATGTAAAATGGCCTATCTGAGTAACAAAAGGTAACAAAAAATATAGGGTGGAGAGATTATGTAAAATGGCCTATCTGAGTAACATAAGGATCAGAAATTATCCAGGGATGAGATTATGTAAAATGGGCTATCTGAGTCACAAAGGGATCAGGAAAAATCCAGGGTTGAGATTATGTAAAATGGCCTATCTGAGTAACAAAGGGATCAGGAATTATCTAGGGGTGAGATTATTTAAAATGGCCAATCTAAGTAACAAAGGGATCAGGAATTATCTAGGGGTGAAATTATGTAAAACGGCTTATTTGAGTAACAAAGGTGAAATTATGCAAAATGGCCTATCTGAGTTACAAAGGGATCAGGAATTACCAGGGCAAAGATTTTGGAGGTATTTGCTTAAAATTTCATTAAAAAAAATGCCAAATAAGAGAAAAAAAAATTGAAGAAGTGCAAATCAGTCACACACATGACTTTAATTTCACTATTTTGGCAAAAAGAGTTTTTTTCTCAAGATTTTTCCCCCAACATGATTATCCCTGAACACAACTATAAAAACAACCACACATTCAACATGGAATCACCTTTCTCCATTTGCAGCTTGTCGCTCCTCATGGGCTCAACATCATCATTTGGGAACTGAGCCCGCATATCCTGGTAAGCCCGCTGTATGCGATGCAGTTCCTGGTTTATCTTCATGAACTTCTCGTGCACCGCATGGAACCCCTGATGCACGGCTTGGTGACACAGGAAGAAACACTCGGTGATGAATGAGTAGTTATCCGCCTCGGGTAGTTTCTCCCGCTCCTCCAGTGGTATCAGGCATGTCTCTTTGCTTAGACCTGGAAAGTGAAGTCAGAATAAATATCTATAAAAGTATAGGTACTCAGGGACTTAAAAACACCTCAACTTGGAAACATGTCATTTTTTTATTTCTTGTTTTTCAAACAATTTGAGATTATAAAGAAAAGTAATGAGGCATGTTTAATGTCCTACTTTTACTTTATGACTGAGGAAAATAAAAGTTTAAAGGAGGGGTCAACCTGCGAAAAAAAAAAAATGAAGTGAAACTTTGAAGTTTTAAATATGAGGTGCTTTAAAAGCCCTTGAGTATATCTAACTTACAAACTGATCATATAAAGCAATTTTGGAAGAAAAAATAGATCTGTCACAGAAGGTGATAAATGCCCCAGCTACACTACCTTGACTCAACACTATATAATGAACTTCATGAAATCAATTAAAACAAAAAAACTCAAATGACAAATTGCAACAGACAAAATCTAATAATCATACAAATAGCATTGTGAATCTTTTTTCATTTAATAAATCATTGTTAGGCACAGTACATCTATAAAAGATTCCTTAAAAAAAATTTTTTTCTTATACTGTAAAATCAATAATTTTCATTGGCATTAAATTTCATAGAATCTGAAATAAAGTCAACTACGTTGGTACATGTACTCATGGATGTATGTTCTAGGACACCTGAAGTTTATGAAATGGATAATTTTCAAGAGGATTAATATTCATGGATACAGCCATCCACAAAAGTGACGAATATTAGTCTCCCACGAAAATTTATGGTTCTACAGTATATCCTTTTACTTTTTATGAAAAAATTTTTAACTATAAATTACAATCAGCAAAATACTAATTGTGAAATCTACAATATTCAGTCCTGAATTATAAACCCAATAAAAAACACAGCCTACCTTCAGCATGTAACCCTCTTTGTTTGACATCCTTTTCATCTGCTGCCACCGTCATGACATAAGACGGCTGGATTTTGAGCAACTTAGGTGAGCATGCCTCTGAGAAAGGCCGACAAAACTTCAGCATGACGCGGCACAAGTTGAGACTGAAGCCATCTGAAATGTACATCTGGTTGAATATCTGAGGAGCATGGCTTGAGTTTGAATGTATACACTTGCCAATCCACACAAGCACCTTGTGCCTGAGATCTGGTGACAGCTTGACCATGCTGAAGAGAAGCTGATACATCCCCTCTCCGATCAATGACAGTGGCTGGAAACAGACATACCAATAGCCTATCAAAATCAGGTGGGTCTTGACCCATTACCTCATGTTATATCATATCTGAAGTTTTAGGAAATATACGTATGTTTGGCTGTTGGGTTTTACATCCCACTGACAGTATTCCAGTCATATGGAGACTATGTCTTCTTAAGACAGATATTTTAAACTAAGTATTTATGCAAATATCCTCTGTTATCATATATCAATCACAAAATATGCTCTAAGTTAACATTTTGATAAGAAAGCCATTATTATGTTATTTCCTTGGTATTACGATTCATTTTCATTGCACTAACATATTCAAAATGGTTGACAGACAAACTGATTCAGCTATACCCCTGGGAGAAGAATGCATCACAACCTAAACATAAGTCGCAAATCTGTAAATCTTTAGCTCACCTGCCATATATTTTTCTCTGTTATGTCGTGTTCATGTTTTGGTGTGGTGGATGGATTGGTGAAGAATTCATGAGGTTTGGAGTTGTCTGCCCCTGGAATACAGCTCAGGCCCAGGATAGAGCCAATCAGTGTCCTCTCATAGTCCTTGCCCTTCGTCCAGTCTTTGGGGGCAGAGTGTTCCAACAGCACCTAATTCAAATTTTAGCTTAAACTTTATTTTGGAAGAAAGTGATATGAAAATCTCTGGCAGGAATTAAAACAGCTCATTCACAGATGATTGGTAGAAATTTTAAAAATTAATTTTCTACTCTCCCTGTTCATGCTGGTGAAGTCTCTGTTTCCTGACAAATGAACCCAGAAAGTGTAGGTCACATTGCACAGGAAAATGCTTTTTTTCATAAATGCAATTTCAATAAAAATGGTTGAATATAGATTATGAATATGGTATCCCCATAGCATGTGCATGCAGTACTGTGTGACATATTCTGCAACATGTGTCTTCACCAGTTTGTAAGTTCAACCTATTAGGTAAGCACATGTACTTAAAGTGAATGTGATCAGCCAAGTGACAGCAAATGAAAACAGAAATCTAATATAGTTTTTACAATTCTAAATATAGTTTTCTGTGACACTACTATGGAGAAACCATCCATCTTTTAATGGTAACGAATGGTTGCTTGGGTGCTTATGCATCTGTAGATGGGTACTGATAGACATAATACACACAAACTGTTACCAGTTAAATTCTTGGTCAATAACGATCTGTGAATGAGCGGCTTTAATGGTAAAATTTCCTTAAACTGTCAACATGCTGCAGTTCACTGACTGGAACTGAAAGTTGTGAGTTCAATCCATACTAGAAATATGATTTTTTAAGAGCTTCCTAAGTGCAAAGGACTGGTCCAACCCTGGAAACATAACCAATATTGTAACAGCAGGTGACACAAAACCCATGTTTCTT
>CM037786.1:5885993-5935993 GCA_021229015.1 Solen grandis
GTGAAACCTTGTTAACACTCTAGAGGCCACATTTTTGGCCCAATCTTCATGAAACTTGGTCAGAGTGTTTGTTTCCATAAAATCTTGGACAAGTTCGATTTTGGGTCATGTGTTAAGACAAAATATGATATCTACTTTAATCGATCAGTTCTAAAGGACGTCCTAATAATCATATTTTTTTTAATACATATGTAAATCATAAAAACCACGATTGGGTCGAACCACCGATGACTAGAACAAATTGCCGTTCCCCCAGCCTGTTTGATTCACCGAAGTTTGACTGTATATTAAAGAAATATAACAAAGGGCCATACTTATTTAAAATGAAGCCAATCATGACTTGCCAATGATTTGCACAACGCTAATAATAGAGGTAACATTAAATAAAAAAAACTTTACTTTTTTATTCTTTTAAAACATATATAAACCAATAAAACATCAGCTGTCAATATCAAAGCACAAACATCAATGATGACATATAATTTGTACATTTACATGTACACATACAGTGGTGCTAACGTATCAGTTGTCAAAAATAGCGTATATCGTTCGTATCGCATCGTATTGTAACGTATATATTACTCAATCGCATCGTAACGTATGGAATCGTATTCTATCGCATTTGATCGTATTAGGCATAATAAACGGGATTGTATCGCATCGCATCGTAAGGCAACCGTATATCGGTAATCGTATATCGTAAATCGCATAACGTATATCGTATTGAACCACCCAGTGGTTTAGGACAGTTTAAGTTACGGGACACCATCGATATTTCAGAAATAATTAATGTTCGTGTCTTTATATCTAATATTTGCTTAAGTTTATTAATGGTGGATCATTAAATCACATTATGCAGTACATTTTTTTCATATTTTACCAACTGTAATAGTTATATTTCTTTTACTTTATTATTTTATACATGTGTTATGGCCTACGTGACTTTCAGGAGCAGACACCATGCGATGTTATATAATTTGATGCACGTGTGAAAAGTACTATATCAGAGACGTAAATACCTTTAATATAGCTTCGTGACTATATCAGTATTAAAGTGGAATAATTTTAAAATATGTGTAATCGATATGTTTGATCAATGTTTGCTTTATTAACCTGTTTAAAAACTAACAAATTAAAACTTACCTACTTATGCAAGATCGTCCAAAATGTTGCTTTCGTGTAATTATTTATTTCCCGGGACATTTTTTACTGCTGTATTTACTCGAATGCTCATTTTTCTTTATTATTTAATGAATTCATGAACAAAAGATATTTGTAATTTACGAATATAGTTTATTTATTTAATTATTTCCTATTTTATTTAGGTTTCTCTATCTCTCTTTCATTACGCACACGCGCGCCCGCACACACACTTCCAAAAAAATTGGATGAATGAGTGCAAATTATGTTTCTTTTTTCCCCCTTTTTCATCAGTACGGAGATAGTGTAAATCCTAATACGTATATGATGTGTACAAGATGCATCGTTATTGCTTTGAGAACACGGAGCTCTAAGTACTAGTTCTACCCAGGAACATGTTTACAGTATATCGGTGCTATACCTCGGACACGTATATTTCGAAGAGCATTTTTTTTTTTGCGAAATTAGCATGGGTATCACACCCGAACTTAATTGTATCCAACAACTGTCTCTTTCATATGGAAAAAAACCCTGATAAAACGGGACCACATTTTCGTGATATGCTTCACTGCTATGTCTTAATATTTAATATGATAAACCAGGAATTATTGCAAGCCATAACAATAGAAAAATAAACATAAAACCTACATGGGAATGGAAGATTTGTTATAAAATAACTGATGTATTTTATTCCGTGATAACACAGAGTTCACTGACATGATAATAGTTAAAAGAAAATGATCTTGTTTCCATATTACTACAGTTCGCTAAAGATCTCATTTCCATATTATTACAGTTTGCTAGAGATATAATAGTTTAGAACATTTTCTTGCATATCCCTAATCTTTTATGTATAATTAAGTGAAAAAAGTGTGTTTCGCAATACCGAACGCGTGCCATAAGTTCTTATCAGCAGGCACAGCATGTGTTTATTTTGACCGGATATGTCACCTTTATGTCTCGCCGCTGCCGGTATACCACCCCCAGAGGAGAAGACTTTTGACATGTACACAGAGTGAATGTTATTTCCGGTACTAAAAGATTACAATTTTTAGCAATAATTTGAAATTCTATTTTAAACACACCAATATTCATAGAATAATAATAAAACTGTTTCTAATCTAGGTATGAGGCACAGAATATATTTCGAAGAGAGAAAAAAAATCTTAAATGTACACGATGATGATGATGATAATGATGATACATGTATCAAAAATACATTTGTAAGGGAGTGTGCGGGCACACATGTGTGTGACTTATGGACTTATTTTTATATCTCAAATGAGCGAATCATAGGGTATTCTTTAAAATATTTTGATTGTTAAAACGGCGATTAAAATACACAGATTTTAAATAGACTTTTTTTTAGCTCACCTGAGCATAGCTCAGGGTGAGCTTTTGGGATACTTGATTGTCCGTCGGCCGTCGTCAGTCGTCCGTCAACAATTTTGATGTTTACACACTAGAGGCCACAGTTTTGATCCAATCTTCCTCAAACTTGGTCAGAATGTTTGTCTTGATAATATCTTGAACCCTTTCGAAAATGGGTCAGGTTGGATCAAAAAGTAGGTCAGTAGGTCAAATCTTAGAAAAATCTTGTCGTCCATCAACATTTTTGATGTTTACACACTAGAGGCCACAATTTTAATCCAATCTTCCTCAAACTTGGTCAGAATGTTTGTCTTGATGATATCTTGAACCCTTTCGAAAATGGGTCAGGTTGGATCAAAAAGTAGGTCAGTAGGTCAAATCTTAGAAAAATCTTGTTTACACACTAGAGGCCACAATTTTGATCCAATCTTCCTCAAACTTGGTCAGAATGTTTGTCTTGATGATATCTTGAACCCTTTCGAAAATAGGTCAGGTTGGATCAAAAAGTAGGTCAGTAGGTCAAATCTTAGAAAAATCTTGTCGTCCGTCAACAATTTTGATGTTTACACACTAGAGGCCACACTTTTGATCCAATCTTCCTCAAACTTGGTCAGAATGTTTGTCTTGATGATATCTTGAACCCTTTCGAAAATGGGTCAGGTTGGATCAAAAAGTAGGTCAGAAGGTCAAATCTTAGAAAAATCTTGTTTACACACTAGAGGCCACTATTTTGATCCAATCTTCCTCAAACTTGGTCAGAATGTTTGTCCTGATAATATCTTGAACCCCTTCGAAAATGGGTCAGGTTGGATCAAAAAGTAGGTCAGTAGGTCAAATCTTAGAAAAATCTTGTTTACACACTAGAGGCTACAATTTTAATCCAATCTTCCTCAAACTGGTCAGAATGTTTGTCTGATGATATCTTGACCTTTGAAAATGGGGGGCCGGACCGAAAAGTAGGTCAATAGGTCAAATCTTAGAAAAATCTTGTTTACACACTAAAGGCCACAGTTTTGATGCAATCTTCCTCAAACTTGGTCAGATTGTTTGTCATGATGATATCTCGAACCAGTTTGAAAATGGGTGGGGCTGGATAGAAATGTAGGTCAGTAGGTCAAATCTTAGAAAAATCTTGTTTATACTCTGAGGGCAACATTTTTGGTCCAATCATCCTCAAAATTTGGCAGAATGTTTGTCATGATGATATCTTTTGTGGATGGGGTCAGAAAATTCCTGAACATTGTTTCACCTCATCATCTTAATTCTGAAGCAATCTGTTTTGTACAGGCAATGAATGATACTTTTCTCAGGTGAGCGATCTAGGGCCATCTTGGCCCTCTTGTTTAATTTGTTCTTCCGATTGAAACCCATTGTGTCTACAAATCAAAATCTCTGCAAATTAAAATGTGTCTCGAAACCACATGCATAATAACATTAATGGCCATTAGCTCAAAATATAGGATGAGAGAGAGAGAGAGAGAGAGGAGGAAAGATGAATGCATATTTTTGCGGAAGACACAGTGAATAAGTGCGGGGATGATACATATGCACACAATATAAATGTTATATCATAAATATTTAATAAAATATTAAATACTTTACATTTAAATAATTTTACAATAATTCTTGGTCAAAAACATGGATACCATTACAAAATATTGAAAGCCCAAAACATGATGATATTTCCCTACTTAATAAGAGACAATTAGTTATATATCCTTTACATGTAGCAATGCATGTGTTAGACAATCTGGAAACATGTCTGGAAAGGTGTGAAATAACCTTATACAGTAGATGAACTAGGTGTAGTCAAAATGAGATATAACCGATTTGGCAACTATTTTATTCTTGTACTCGATTAACGAAACAAATCATATTAAAATGTATACGCATGGCGGCGTATGACATTTCTCACGAATACCCGGTTAAACGGCGGCCTCTTCACTCATGGCATCTTTTCGACAAAGATAGCTTTTCGACCCATGTTAATGTACATGTATTTAATTGTTTAATTACCAAGGTCAATTTCCAACAACAATTCTTCGGGCTTAGGGCTTTTTAAAACAATAGCGGATTTTCGGAGCTTCTGGTTAAAGTATATGAAAACATATTTATATTAAATCTATACCTATGACAGTTACTTACTTGTAATATATACGAATATTCTAATAAGAAAATAGATACGGTGCTATTCTCCAACACTCACTCGCGTTCTTTTGGTATTTGATACATCCAATAAATTATATATACATGAATGTTTGATGGGTTAAATGCAAAGTTTGAAAAATGCCCGAAGATATTGTTTTAATTAGCACAAATGACAGCATACTAGATATTAGATGATTACTGGTATCATTTGTTTTTTTTTAATGTGATTAATATCAAAACACATAATAACAAAGCATAATTAATACATTTTTTTATGAGTCCTCATTAGGAAAAAAATCAGTTTTTCATTACACGTGCTTAGGTTGTTATTGACGGAGACAACAGAGTCCGTAACATTTCTAGAGGAACCGCAATTTAGTTTGTCCCCATTTCCTGTTTCCCGTTTTGTTTATTTCCGCTGTTTATTTCAGATGAAAACACGGCTTGTGATAAATATTGTTAAAAGCTTAGTTGATATTTCATATTTTTGAACTTATTGTAAAATCTAGTTGTAAACAGTTGTAAAAATGCCATTTATACCGCGCTTATCCTGTATCGTATATCGCATACCGTATATCGCAGATCGTAAATCGTATATCGTATTGTATCATACAAAGAATGCATCGCATCGCATCGTAACGAATTGTAAAGGTAAATCAGACCTGCTATCGCACATCGCATATCGCAGATCGTATATCGCATATCGTATATCGTCCGTATTTCTATCGTATTCCAATCGTATTTTTTGACAACTGATACGTTAGCACCACTGTACATTGGCCTACGTGCATACGTTTCCTGCATATGTTTTATTTGGCTTTAAAAAAAAATGGGAAAAAAAAAAAGAAATATGTATTGTAAATAATCCACGCATATAGCTGAAAACAAATCATTTAATATTCCATTAAATCTATTAATTTGCAACATGATCATTGTTAACTTATATCATCTTATTACACTTTGATGTGTTAATTATTGAACCGCTGATTGTGCCAATATCACAATGTGTAAAAATCAAGCTGCGCCGCAGGTTGCAATTAAGTCTCCCAGAGAACATCGGTCGGTGAACATCATGGGTGGGGAGGTTCGACCGATAGGTGTGAAATACATAGTACTTTTAATATGGGGCCGGAAATTTAGTTCGAGAGTTTCAGCCATCAGTGTTCGACGCATCCCAGGTCGAACAATATAGAATTAAGAACATTTTATGCCGGGGCCGTGATATGTGTTCAAGTAAAGTATGGTGTTCCAGTTTTCAGTGTTCGAGTCACCCAAGTTTGACTTTATTTTGTCCATGCTATTTCTCAACTACCTTTAGTTAAATTTTGATTTAACGTAACAGCATTAATAAGTGACAAGCCTAGTTGGCATATCATTGGCACGTCTTGATCAGCTAGATTTTAAATGAATTAAGGCCCTTTTTGTGTCACCTGCTATAAGCAGAGGTGACAAAAAGGGATCACTTTTCCATCATGTGTCTGTCTATCACATTTTTTCTGTTACGCTTCAACAGGTGACACACACTCTTGTTATGTTTATTATTAGTCCCCTACCGGTGTTCACACGGGAGGGGACTATAGGTTTGCCCTCCGTCTGTCCGCCCGTCTGTCCGTACACACGTAGGGGTACTTCAGGGCTAGGGAACAATGGGTTAGGGTTAGCAGCCTTTGATCTTTTCTCTTAAGTGGCTAAAATTGTCTCTTGGTGGCTAAAAGAACAATAGAAAGAACAATAGGATAGCCACACAAGTATACCTGTGTTAGGGCGTCCGTCCGTCTGTCCGTCCATACACACGTAGGGGTACTTACGGGGCTAGGGAACAATGGGTTAGGGTTAGCAGCCTTTGATCTTTTCTCTTAAGTGGCTAAAATTGTCTCTTAGGTGGCTAAAAGAACAATAGAAAGAACAATAGGATAGTCCGTCTGTCCACTCAAATCTGGATCCCGCGATAACTTAATAACTAAACAAGCTAACTTGATGAAACTTGGTATATGACTAGATGGCAATGTGTAGATTATGCACGTCATTTTATTTTTGTTCTTCGACTAAAATTGTGGTTGCTATGGTAACAGAAATAGTGAAAATATGGCAAAAAATGGGATCCCGCGATAACTAAGCAAGCAAACTTTATGAAACTTGGTATATGACTAGATGGCAATGTGTAGATTATGCACGTCATTTTATTTTTGTTCTTCGACTAAAACTGTGGTTGCTATGGTAACGGAAATAGTGAAAATATGGCAAAAATGGGATCCCGTGATAACTAAGCAAGCTAACTTGATGAAACTTGGTATATTATGCACGTCATTTTATTTTTGTTCTTCGACTAAAACTGTGGTTGCTATGGTAACGGAAATAGTGAAAATATGGCAAAAATGGGATCCCGCGATAACTAAGCAAGCTAACTTGATGAAACTTGCTATATGACTAGATGGCAATGTGTAGATTTGCCGTCATTTTATTTTTTCTTCGACTAAAATTGTGGTTGCTATGGTAACGGAAATAGTGAAAATATGGCAAAAATGGGATCCTGCGATAACTAAGCAAGCTAACTTGATGAAACTTGGTAGATTATGCACGTCATTTTATTTTTGTTATTCGACTAAAACTGTGGTTGCTATGGTAACGGAAATAGTGAAAATATGGCAAAAATGGGATCCTGCGATAACTAAGCAAGCTAGATTATGCACGTCATTTTATTTTTGTTCTTCGACTAAAATTGTGGATGCTATGGTAACGGAAATAGTGAAAATGTGGCAAAAAATGGGATTGATTACCATATTGAGTCAAGGTGGAGCCGGTAGGGGACTTTATGTGTTGCATACAACACCAGTTACTTGTTGAATATAGTTTGTCCACACTTTTTTCTGCTACCAATGGTCTAATTTTGTTATAACTTAACATCATTTATAAGTACCATGTCTAGTTGCACATATCCCTGAAACCGCTGGACAGAATTTAATTAAACTTGGCAGGGATGATCCTTGGGTGAACCTTCACAAAAGTTGCTAAAATAAACTTGATTCATGTAGAACTCTGGTTGCCATTGCAACGGGGAAAAAAAGAAAACTTTAAAAATCATCTCCTTCAAAACTGCAGGCCAAATTTCAGAATTTTTTGGCAGAAGCATTCCTTTGAATACTTTCTGCAAATGTTGATAAGTGTTGCTAAAATAAACTTGATCCATGTAGAACTTTGGTTGCAATGGCAACCAAATGAATATTGCCAGATTGTTTTTGTTTTGTTTTTTTAAAAAAGGAAAAAAAAAGTTCAAAACTGTAGGTCACAAGGGTAAATCTTAAAGTAATCTTGTGAACACTCTAGAGGCCACATTTTTGGATCAATCTTCATGGTCTGGAAGTATGTCTACATGAAATCTTGCATGAGTTGGAAAATGGGTCACTTGATGTCAAAAAGTAGGTCACCAGAGCAAATCTTAGAAAAAAACTTGTAAACACTGTAGTGGCCTTACCTTCATGTAACTTGGTCAGAATGTTTGCCTTCATGAAATCTTGGATGAGTTTAAAACTGAGTCACATTGGGTCAAAAAGTAGGTCACCAGGTCAAATCATAAAAAAAAAAACCTTGTGAACACTGTAGAGGCTACATTTTTGTCCCAGTCTTCATAAAACTTGATATGAATGTTGTCTGCATGAAATCCCAGATAAGTACATATTTAGGTAGGGTCAAAATCTAAGTCACTTAGTCGAATTTTAGAAAAACATTGCTAACACTTATGATCCCACATTTTTTGTAATCATGCCTAACACAGCAATCTTACTCAGGTGAGCGACACAGGGCCATCTCGGCCAACTTGTTATAAATTTTCTGTTCAAAATATGTTGGTAAGAATTTAATTTCATTTAACTAAAATGATCACATCATTACCATCTACCAAAACTTCTCAAACAAAGCTGATCCCTTGAAAATACAGCTTGCTAGGGATTATTCAGAAAGTAAACTTACACAAACCTGATAGTAATATTAATGACTATTATCTTGCGATCAAGGCTGACTTGTTATTTGACCACTTTCTCCAATTATTGCCCTTGAATTATAAAAAATGTCATATTTAACTTTGTTTACATTCTAACATCCACATTTATAAAGCAATCTTGATCAGATATACACATAATGTTAATAAACCAAGGATTATTATGCCTTGTATGGGAGTTAATGTCCATAATACTTAAGGTTGCCTTTAGAGAAGGTGAGCGATATTAGGTCGTCATAACCCTCTTGTAATTTTTATCCTTCAACTTTTATCAAGACTTTCTGACATGGTAACTGTGACGAAGCGATATCAACTTTCTAATATGGTAACAGTAACAGTGACAAAGCAGTATCTCGGGGTATTCCTCATCTTCAATGATAGTTCTTTATTTTGTACTTCTGTGCATATGACTTAATGGTCTCTAGCTTCTGTTTTACTTCTCTATAATCAACTGATCCAACTATCCTCCCCATTTGGTTACCAGGTCTTTGATCATTGGATTGTTCATCTCGTATTAGGGTTTTTTGGGGGTTTTTTTTAAACATGGTATTAGACAGTGACCATTAATTTTAAGACTTCTATTTGCTTTACTTATACTTAATAGCAATCATTAAAAACTGTAGCAAACACTTGTCCTCTTTCATTGGTTTTACTGTACAAAATCACACACAGCCGCAAAGCTGTTTTTCTAACATCATCTCCTTTAGATCAACTTATCCATTGTAAATTTTGATGAACTATTGATCTGGGGATTGGAAGATTTTGATGAAATTATGAAAATATTGAAGAAAAATAAAATCCCAAAACCACAATAGAATTATAAAAGCATAAAAGTTAGGACTAAACAATTGCATTGACTCATCCAGTGTTTTCGATTTCAGTGAGATTGACTTAATGAAGTTCAATAATTATTGCATTTAAGGCAAACGCCAATGTCTATTCAATAAGAGCAATTGACAGGTGTAGTAATCAAAGCCACAACTTTCTTCCATTGAAAGTTTGAGGTCGTTCATGTGATGGTCTAATTTAGTTTAGCAGGTTATGTTTACATTCATTAATCAAACTATTTAAAAATTAATGTTTCATTTTTATTTTATTTTTTCTCTTGAAATGGCTTTTCTTTTAAAGCACTTAGCAGAAACTGATATTTCTATTTCTCTGCAATACAAATTGTAATTGTAGATAACACCTCGCCAACTCCCATAGGAGGTCCTAGATCAACCTCACCTCTTCCTCCCTCCACTCCACCAATGACTGATATGATGCGCTCTACTTTGGAGGACCGCCGTCAGCCACGCCCAATTGGAGGGGAGAGAACCCAAAGAAGGACTCCAAATCCTGCAGTTGGTTCAGGACCAGATTTTGAAGATGTGTTATGGAATATGCCAAATGGTATGATATTGTCTTTTCAACACAACATATTGTAACTGACTGCATGAATCCCAGTACCAGTAACCTGTTATTTAAATTCTATGACCTAAGTATATAATTTGTTTATGTGGTGAAGTTAAGTACTGCATAGAAATCGTGCATATAGATTTGCCTTTGTCCGTCCGTACGTCTGTCCGTCCCGAAACTTTGTGACAGGCATAACATAACATAAAAATAATTGTACTATAGACTTAAAACTTCATGGATATATTAAGACATGGACTTACGCACCTAGGTATTTTCAATGAACATTCGGTGACAGTTACGGGCCTTTGTTTTTGAAAATATGGAATTTTATGCTTGTGACTCATGAAACTCTGAAAGTATTTATGCTACAGACTTTAAACTTCATGTATACGACTTTGGCCTTTGCTTTGGAAAATGCGATGGGTGGGGGTGTATTTATGTCCTCTGGACACATTTCTTGTTTGTTTTTTTTCTGAAAAGAACATAACTAATTCAAATGACCTTCGATGTAGGAATGAACAACAATCAGCACCATTTAGTTACATAGAAAAATTATTTGAAGCTGAGTTAGACCTTCATTACGTCATCAGTTGTATGAAGTAGTTTCCTTTTAAAATGGCAGAATATGGAGAGAAGCAACAATGCCGTTGTACTTTTTCATTTTGCATGTAATTGCCTTTTTATAGCCCAAAGGGATGTTTTATGTTATTGAAATTGTTGTCTGCCTTTCTATTATCAGTCCGCTACCGGTTCATTGGAGGGGGTTATGGGATATGTTTATCTGTCTGACAGTCTGTCAGTCCACAAAACCTGGATCCTGCAAAAATTCAAAAAGTACTTGGAATATTTTCATGAAACTTGAAACATTCATAAGATGGCAGTATGGAGATTATGTATGTCATTTTATATTGTGCCTATGTTGAGAAATGTGGTTGCTATGGCAAAAAATAGACTCAAAATATTGCAAAAAATGGATCCAGCATTTATTTGAAAAGTACTTGGAATATTTACATGAAACTTGAAATATGGATAGATGGCAACATTGAGATTATACACATCATTTTATTTTTTCCCTATATTGAGAAAAGTGGTTGCTCAGGCAACAAATTAACTTGAAATATTACAAAAATTGCAGTCTGTTAATCCACAAAAACTGTATCCTGCAAATATTCAAGAAGTACTGAGAATATTTTCATGAAACTTGAAATATTGCAAAAATGGCCCCATAGATACTTGCCCTATAGATACTTTTTTAGTTCACCTGAGCACAAAGTGCTCATGGTAAGCTATTTAGATTGCCTATTGTCCGGTGTGCGTGCGTCTGGCATCAGCAATTTCTATTAAACAACATCTCCTAAACCGCTGAATGGATTTTTACCAAATTTCACAGGATTGATCCTTATGATGCCCTCTATCAAAATTGTTCAAATTGTTTGGTTGAAAATTGATTGGTTGAAAAAGTAGGTCACTCGAGCTAAAACTAGATTTTAAAAATGCAATCTTTGAAATCTTCTTCTGTAAAACTGCAGGGCCTAGAGGTTAGATATTTGGTGTGTAGCATTGTCTAGTGGACCTCTACCAAGTTTGTTCAAATCATTGCTTGGGGTCAAAATTGGCCCCACCCCAGGGGTCACTTGATTTAACATAGGTTTATATAGGAAAAACTAGAAAAATCTTCTTGTCAGAAACAAAAAGGCCTGGAGTTTAGATATTTTTTGTGTAGCATTGCCTTATAGACATCTGAAGACTGTTCAAATCATGGCGCTTGGGACAAAATTGGCCCCGTCCCAGGGGTCACTTGATTTTACATAGACTTAAATAGGAAAACTAGAAAAAACATTCTTGTCATAAACTAAAAGGCCTGAAGTTTAGATATTTGGTATGTAGTATGGACTAGTGGACATCTTTCAATTTTGTTCACATTATTGCCCTGGGGTCAAAATTTGCCCTGACCCAGGGATCAATTGATTTTACATATACAGTGGTGCTAACGTATCAGTTGTCAAAAAATACGATTGGAATACGATAGAAATACGGACGATATACGATCTGCGATGTGCGATAGCAGGTCTGATTTACCTTTACGATTCGTTACGATGCGATGCGATGCGTTTATAATCTGATACCATACGATTTACGATCTGCGATATACGTTATGCGATATACGATACAGGATAAGCACGGTATAAATGGCATTTTTTACAACTGTATACAACTAGATTTTACAATAAGTTCAAAAATATGAAATATCAACTAAGCTTTTAACAATATTTATCACAAGCCGTGTTTTCATCTGAAATAAACAGCGGAAATAAACAAAACGGGAAACAGGAAATGGGGACAAACTAAATTGCGGGTCCTCTAGAAATCTTACAGACTCTGTTGTCTCCGTCCAAAACAACCTAAGCACGTGTAATGAAAAACTGATTTTTTTCCTAATGAGGACTCATAAAAAATGTATTAATTATGTTTTGTTATTATGTGTTTTGATATTAATCACATTAAAAAAAACAAATGATACCAGTAATCATCTAATATCTAGTACGCTGTCATTTGTGCTAATCAAAACAAAATCTTCGGGCATTTTTCAAACTTTGCATTTAATCCATCAAACATAAATGTATATATAATTTATTGGATGTATCAAATATCAAAAGAACGCGAGTGAGTGTGGGAGAATAGCACCGTATCTATTTTCTTATTAGAATATTCGTATATATTACAAGTAGGTAACTGTCATAGGTATAGATTTAATATAAATATGTTTTCATATACTTTAACCAGAACCTCGGAAAATCCGCTATTGTTTTAAAAAGCCCTAAGCCCGAAGAATTGTTGTTGGAAATTGACCTTGGTAATTAAACAATTAAATACATGTACATTAACATGGGTCGAAAAGCTATCTTTGTTGAAAAGATGCCATGAGTGAAGAGGCCGCCGTTTAACCGGGTATTCGTGAGAAATGTCATGCGCCGCCATGCGTATACAGTTTAATATGATTTGTTTCGTTAATCGAATACAAGAATAAAATAGTTGCCAAATCGGTTATATCTCATTTTGACTACACCCAGTTAATCTACTGTATAAAGTTATTTCACACCTTTCCAGACATGTTTCCAGATTGTCTAACACATGCATTACTACATGTAAAGGATATATAACTAATTGTCTCTTATTAAGTAGGGAAATATCATCATGTGTTGGGCTTTCAATATTTTGTAATGGTATCCATGTTTTTGACCAAGTATTATTGTAAAATTATTTAAATGTAAAGTATTTAATATTTTATTAAATATTTATGATATAACATTTATATTGTGTGCATATGTATCATCCCCGCACTAATTCACTGTGTCTTCCGTATAAATATGCATTCATCTCTCTCTCTCTCTCTCTATCTCTCATCCTATATTTTGAGCTAATGGTCATTAATGTTATCATGTATGTGGTTTCGAGACACATTTTAATTTGCAGAGATTTTGATTTGTAGACACAATGGGTTTCAATCGGAAGAACAAATTAAAAAAAAAGTCTATTTAAAATCTGTGTATTTTACTCGCCGTTTTAACAAGCAAAATATTTTAAAGAATACCCTATGATTCGCTCATTTGTGATATAAAAATAAGTCCATAAGTCACACACATGTGTGCCCGCACACTCCCTTACAAATGTATTTTTGATACATGTATCATCATTATCATCATCGTGTACATTTAAGATTTTTTTTCTCTCTTCGAAATATATATTGTGCCTCATACCTAGATTGGAAACAGTTTTATTATTATTATTATTCTATGAATATTGGTGTGTTTAAAATAGAATTTCAAATTATTGCTAAAAATTGTAATCTTTTAGTACCGGAAATAACATTCACTCTGTGTAAATGTCAAAAGTCTTCTCCTCTGGGGGTGGTATACCGGCAGCGGCGAGACATAAAGGTGACATATCCGGTCAAAATAAACACATGCTGTGCCTGCTGATAAGAACTTATGGCACGCCTGCGGTATTGCGAAACACACTTTTTTCACTTAATTATACATAAAAGATTAGGGATATGCAAGAAAATGTTCTAAACTATTATATCTCTAGCAAACTGTAATAATATGGAAATGAGATCTTTAGCGAACTGTAGTAATATGGAAACAAGATCATGTCATGTCAGTGAACTCTGTGTTATCACGGAATAAAATACATCAGTTATTTTATAACAAATCTTCCATTCCCATGTAGGTTTTATGTTTATTTTTCTATTGTTATGGCTTGCAATAATTCCTGGTTTATCATATTAAATATTAAGACAGCAGTGAAGCATATCACGAAAATGTGGTCCCGTTTTATCATTGTTTTTTTTTTCCCATATGAAAGAAACAGTTGTTGGATACAATTAAGTTCGGGTGTGATACCCATGCTAATTTCGCAAAAAAAAAAATGCTCTTCGAAATATACGTGTCCGAGGTATAGCACCGATATACTGTAAACATGTTCCTGTGTAGAACTAGTACTTAGAGCTCCGTGTTCTCAAAGCAATACCGATGCATCTTGTACACATCATATACGTATTAGGATTTACGCGATCATCGGAAAAAATGCTCCGGTTTGGATTTTCAGTCTCCACCTACCTGAATTTTGATTATCTCCGTACTGATGAAAAAGGGGGAAAAAAGAAACATAATTTGCACTCATTCATCCAATTTTTTAGAAGTGTGTGTGCGCGCGCGCGTGTGCGTAATGAAAGAGAGATAGAGAAACCTAAATAAAATGGGAAATAATTAAATAAATAAACTATATTCGTAAATTACAATTATCTTTTGTTCACGAATTCATTAAATAATAAAGAAAAATGGCCATTCGAATAAATACAGCAGTAAAAAATGTCCCGGGAAATAAATAATCACACGTAAGCAAACTTTCGGACGATCTTGCATAAGTAGGTAAGTTTTAATTTGTTAGTTTTTAGACAGGTTAATAAAGCAAACATTGATCAAACATATCGATTACACATATTTTAAAATTATTCCACTTTAATACTGATATAGTCACGAAGCTATATTAAAGGTATTTACGTCTCTGGTATAGTACTTTTCACACGTGCATCAAATTATATAACATCGCATAGCGTCTGCTCATGAAAGTCACGTAGACCATAACACATGTATAAAATAATAAAGTAAAAGAAATATAACTATTGCAATTGTTAAAATATGAAAAAAAATGTACTGCATAATGTGATTTAATGATCCACCATTAATAAACTTAGCAAATATTAAATTTAAAGACACGAACATTAATTATTTCTGAAATATCGATGGTGTCCCGTAACTTACACTGTCCTAAACCACTGGGTGGTTCAATATGATATACGTTACGATGCGATACGAACGATATACGCTATTTTTGACAACTGATACGTTAGCACCACTGTAGGCTTATATAGGAAAAAATAAGAAAAATCTTCTTGCCAGAAACCACAAAGCCAGGAGTTTAGATATTTGGTATATTACATGGCCTTGTGGACCTGAACCAAGTTTTCAAATCATGGCTTTTGAGTATAAATTGGTCCTGCCCTAGGGGTCACTTAATTTTATAGCTATGACCATCAAAATTTGGACTGCAGGTACAGTTTTTGTGTGGAATTACAATTATTTTGCTGTACTTCTTCATGGATTTTGTTTTCAGTATGACTGTTATAAAAGGCAAGGTGAGCCATTCAGGGCCATCATGGCCCTCTTGTTTTAACTTGTTACATGTTTTGGGACTCAAAAGACCAGTTCAGATGTCATGTCCCATAACTCGGACTATTTCATAAAGTTATTCCCCTTTTTATATGCCCAAGGGTCTATTGTTTTTATGTCACCTGCTGTAAGCAGAAGTGACACATAGGGATTACTTCTCTTCCACACTTTTATGCCCCTGCCATGAAATGGCGACGGGCATAGTGTTACACCATGAAGAAGTACAGCAAAATAATTGTAATTCTACACAAAAACTGTACCTGCGGTCCAAATTTTATGGCTGATATCAACCTATTAGGTCAGGAGTTATGCCCCTTTTAGTATTAAAAAAATGCCAGATTTCACTTTGTTTGCGCTCTACCATCTTCATTTCTTAAGCAATCATCTTTAAACTTTATGACAATGTTTATTACCATAATCTCTTGGCCAAGTTCGATTATGGTGATATCCGCCAATTAGTTCAGGAGTTATGCCCCTTTTAATATGAAAAAATGCCATATTTCACTTTGTTTACACTCTAGCATCTTCATTTCTTAACCAATTCTTTTCAATCTTAATGAAAATATTTGTGACTATAATTTATTGATCAAGTTCGATTATGGCTGATATCCGCCAATTAGGTCAGGAGTTATTTCCCTTATAATATAAAAAATGCCAGATTTCACTTTTTTTCCCCTCCAGCATTTTTATTTCTCAACAGTGCAGGTATTGGAGGCAATGTTTCTCAGGTGAGCGATTATAGGGCCGTCTTGGCCCTCTTGTTAAAATAACTTGGCACAAATGATCTTTAGGACAAGACGATGTGTCACAAACAAGAACCAGATCGCTAACTTAAAGGTCAAGGTCACAGCATTCAGTTGACCTTTAAATCTTGTCCCAACTTTAACTTTGTTATGTATGATGGTGTTTTGAAATAACTTGGCAAAAGTGATCCTTAAGACAAAACAATGTTTTGCAAACATGATCAAGGTTGCTAGCTTGAAGGTCAATGTCACATTACTTGGTCGGGTCACAGTGCTCATTTGATCTTAAAATCATCTTTTATATTTCCAGTTTTTCAACATATTCATTGACAAAAATATTATCAAATAAACAAAATGGTGGGGGCATCCATATCCTATGGACACATTCCTAGTTCTGTCATGCTTCTTAGAGTCAGTGACACATGTATTTTATGAAACACTTCTTGTTTTCACAGAATTTAATGAAGGCATGAACTGGAATTCAAAGATGGTGGCCCAGACTATCTCGTCTGCCTCCCTACAAACATCTGTCATCTCAACCTCTGTAATAGCAGGAGGCAACATGTCCACTAGCCTTTCCAGCAGTGCAGATGGTCAGATTCTAAACCCTGACAATCACACTGCTGCCTCCCAGACAATGGAGAAGTTAGCAGACCAAGGCTTTCCACGTTATGTTCAGGTTAGCTCATGATTACAATTTTAACATTCCTTTTTAGCTCACCTAAGAAGAACATGCTCAAGGTAAGCTTTTGTAATGCTAGTTGTGCATTGTCAACAATTTACTTTAAATGACATCACTGTAACCACTTAACAGAAATATATGAATCAAAGCATGAAAGATCATTGGGTGCTTAAAAAGTTTCTTAATAGAAAAGCTTAAAAAGTCTTCATATGACACAAATAATCAACTCCTGGCCCATTACCAAGATTGCCTACACAGTCAATATGTTAACAAAACAAGATCCCCAGAGATGTTGCTAGTTATACTCATTCAGAGGAACAATAGGCCAAGTATATGAGTAATTAAGTAAAATTTAAAGCTATATTATTTTTTTTCAAACTGATAAATACTAAACTCCATTTAAAATCTCAGAAACTCAGTTCTGTAATACCAATTCTACTTCTGCTTTTTTTTGATAAGACCCACTCATGTTAGAGGATTTTCTAATTCTGCTTATTAAGTAACTCTGTGGTTTCTCAAAACCAGTAGATATAGTCCATCTTAGACCCAGTATCATTCATTGAGAATGACAGAGTAACATTTCCTTAGGTATCCAGTTCTTCTACCCCCCAGATACAAAGAATATGGGGCTATATTGGAGTCATTTCCTGGTCTGTCATCTCAGTTGGTCCATCTGTAGACGTGATTCATCCACTCAATTTTCTAATCTTCCTTTGGTGACATATCAACTTTGTTTTAGATATTTCTAGTTTCAGTCTCTTGAATAACAATTTTACTTTTAAGAAGTTCCTGAAAGGTTGTAAATTGGTTTCAGAGTTCTGGTATGACTGCCATACCCCTCTTCAATGGTGTAGGAGGTCCATATCCAACCCCAGGATTTGGCAGTACTACGATCAGCAGTGGGGGAGAAAATGGGATCCAAACCATGTGGAGTGCTTCAGTAGAAACCCCTGCTTCTGATGACATTCAGGATACAACAGTGAGTGGAAATGGATGGGTATCAAGGTTTTTAGCTTGACTATACAGAGTAGGTCTGTAAAAGGTACTCCTGTATAAAGAAAAAAGTAGCGCTTCATGTTAGAAAATCCAACGTATGTAATTTACCTGAAGTAGTTCACACATATTTTGCATGATGGCGAGTTCACACATATTTTGCTTGATGGCGAGTTAGGTTCCTTCCAGAGCAATTATTAACTTTGAATTAGGAAGGCAAATATACAAACAGCGATAATTTTACATATTGAAACAATGGGTTTTTAGGATGCACATATTTGAAAACAATGTTGTTTTTTACAAAATCAATGGGTCAAAAGCATAAGTTTAAAGCATTTAGCAATAAACTTCTATATTAACATCATTAGAATGACAAAATATGAACAACCACTTCAGTAGAAAAGGGGTGCTTTCAAATTGCATTTAAATCTAGCTCAACTGCACTAAAAAGACTACAGTCCAGTCCTGTTACCTCGATATTGAGGGGACTTTACTTTTTGATCGAGGTATGACATAGAACGAGCTATACGATGTTTTTATATATTTGGGATTTATTCTATAGTTAATTACTTATAGGGTTGGAGAAAAACATTAACTCGATATTTATTTCTTACATGTATTTTAATATATTAATCAACTAGAAAACACATTGTAAAAGAGAAAAAATATCAAAGCACAAACGAAAATGCATTAGATAATGTTTAAAAAGCACATCTTTATAAAACACATTTAATGGGCAACATTTACATTGTATATAAATGTACGTACATATTACAAATGGTGGACGCCGTACAGGTGATCGTTAGATAAACACAACCATGACGTTTACCCTTAGCGGCTTGTAAACTTCACAAAAAAGTCCTTAATTGACTTCTGTGTCGTTCCGTTGAATTTCGACTTCGCTATGAATTTGTCTAGCTGGGCAAGTACTGGTAGCAAGTGTTCCGATTTTTCTGTCGATTCATTGAAAGCCCTGATCGTGTTGCTTGCTGCTAAAGCCTCCCTGAAGGTTACTGGTCGTCCGGGGTCGATTGTATCTTCTTCGTTGTCATCGTCGTCTTGTTGCTGTGATATTTGTCTTATTTCCTCGACTCAGACGTGATTACGTTGTCGTCTACGGCGATGTAGTCAGTCAGTTTCTGAATTTCTGTCAACTGAGTTGGCCTCACCGCACATTTTCTTAAAAACAATATTGTGGCGTTTCTTAAAACGGTCCAACCAGCCAGTAGAGCAGTCAAACTCTTCAAGACCTAGATCAGTGGCGAACATTTTTGCCTTCTCCCTCATCAAATCTCCCGATACTGGGATGTTTTGTTGACGTGCATTTGTGAACCATTTGAGAATAGCGGTCTCTACATCCGGGTATTTCGCCTTTCTGTTTCGTTTGCGCTGTTGGCCGAACATCACCAGACAAATATTTTCCCTTTTTTTTTCTGGTTTTTTTTTTGCCAAGTGGATAAAGTCGATTGTGCGATGTTGAATCGGGCGAAGGCTTCCTTGATAGACAGATTTTCTTTTTCTATTATAGTCAAAATTGTGTATTTCTGCTCATACGACTTAGCTTCAAGCTTTCGTTTTACACCTCTAAGTTCAACCGATCCAGTTATCCTCCCGGGTTGAGTACCGGGCCCTTCACTGGATTGTTCAGCTGGTAGTAGTGTATCGTTGGTAGACATCGTTGAAAAGTGGAGAAATTACTGATGTCCACTGTATATAAACATATTTGACACCAGACAATAATCACTCATGTCAGCAATTAATGCGGACCGCTTGTTACCGTCTGTCATCAGTTTGTTTTCACGAGGTGTTTTTCTAACGGTGCGAAGTCTCAGCTTGGTAATTGGCTTTCACACTTCGGCGGTAGAAGCCAATCAACCTAATCGACTTACAAAGGATAATTATGTCTGATTTATCATTGTCGGGACCGGTAAATTAAATCGAGGTATGATTTAACATCATTTAGTACGATATCGAGTTATAAAAGTATTTTAATATGGGATATATAGGCAGTAAAGTTGGGACCGTCACTGAGGTATGCATAGAAATCAACTTATCAAAGATCGAGTTAACGGTACTGGACTGTATATAAAAGTTTACTATTATAAAACAGTATACTGCGATTGATTATAACTCTTGACATTTTGAAAACGGGATATAAGGCACTGATACATCTTAAAATAGCTCAACAAAAGACTTGTATTTAATTAAAGGGATGTCTTCAGAACACATCCATTTTACAGTTTTCAAAAGGACAGTCATTGCTTTGTCTTCTTTAAAATTTGATTTGGCCAGGCAAACAGTCATACAGTGGCACTATCGTATCAGTTGTCAAAAATAGCGTATATCGTTCGTATCGCATCGTATCGTATAGTATACTCAATCGTAACGTATCGAATCGTATCCTATCGCATTCAATCGTATAACACATTATCGCATCTTATCTTAAAGCAATGGTAAATCGTATATCGTAAATCGCATAATGTATATCGTATCGAATCACCGTAAGATTTTTGGAAGTCTATGTTTCGGGACACCCTTTATTTATTTTTTATAGAAAATAATTATTCTTCGTGTCTCTAAATTCAACATTTTGCGTATATGTATTATTTTTATCATAAATTATATTATGTAGTATAATCTTATTATTTGTTTAGTTAAAATAACATTTTTTACTTTTTATGTACCGGTATATACATGTGTAGTGGCCTACGTGACTTTCTGCAGCAGACGCCGTGCGTCGTTAAGCAATTTAATGCACGTGTGAAAAATATGTATTCGAAAGCATTAAATCGATATTGAAGTAAACGCTGGGCTACATACATTTCTATAAGTTTATTTGATGTGTTTGATCAAAATTTTCATGATAAGCAAGTTTGAAAATTATCAATTTAAATCTGACCTAATTATGCATAATCAAACTCCGATTTCGTCCAAGATGTTGCTTCCTTTGAATAACTTATTTTCCGGGACCTTTTTCCTCTGCAGTGTTCGCTCGCGTGCACTTATTTAAAACATTGAAAGAGATGATCGTAATATACCTACATTATAGTTCTAATGTGTATTTTTATGCCCCCACAAAGTGGGGTGCATATAGCGTTGCACTTGTCCGTCCGTCCGTCCGTCCGTCAGTCCATCAGTCCGTCAGTCCGTCCGTACGTCCCGAAATCTTGTGAACGCAACTCCTCTTAAACCGGATGGCAGATTTTGCTTAAACTTCCAGGGATGAACAACCTTAATGTGTAGATGGTAGTAAAGAAAGGAATTTTCGCGGCGACCAAATTTAACAGAATTATGGCCCTTTGTTGATTTGTTCACTATATACCATATAGAAATTTTGTGAACGCAACTCCTCTTCAACCGGATGGCAGATTTTGCTTAAACTTCCAGGGATGAACAACCTTAATGTGTAGATGGTAGTAAAGAAAGGAATTTTTTGTGGCGACCAAATTTAACAGAATTATGGCCCTTTGTTGATTTTTTCACTATATACCATATAAATAATTAAATTGATTCAGTTTGGTACAGAAGACTATCTGAATCTCTGCTTAATTATCGCCAGTGTGTGACATTACCAACACACTTAAGTGGATCTATTATTGATCTTGTCTATGTAAAAGATGAGTTGCCACAGCCAAAAGTAACTGTATACCCAACATATTTCTCTGATCACAGCATTGTGTTCCTGCAGTTTTAGGAGACCAGACATGTGTTTCAAAGTTTTGTTTTATTCAGACACTAATATTGTATTCCATCTGTAAAGAAACCAAATATGATGCCTCAAGAGTTAGGTAACTTTTTTATCATTAATACATAATTGAGGAAATTTCAACTGAAACGCTATAATAAGAACAGAATTTTGTAGACATTAAATGAAGCTGCTCTTGTTTACGAGCACATCTGCACAGTGGGGGCATCCGTGTCCTTTGGACACAGTTCTAGTTTTTTTTATTTCCTACTTTATTTACCCCCACATATGCAAACGTCATAATTCGCACAGAACATACAGTGGCGCTATCGTATCAGTTGTCAAAAAATACGATTGATATACGATTGAAATACGAATGATATGCGATGTACGATAGCAAGTTTTATTTACCTTTACGATTCGATACGATGCGATGCGTTTATAATCTGATACCATACTATATACGATCCACGATCTGCGATTTACATTATGCGATATACAATACACGGTAAGCACGGTTTACATGACATTTTTATACATGTACCTGCAAGCTTTATTTGACTACAAGTCCAGAAATATTCAAAAACTTCATGTTAACAATATTTATCGTTACATATAACTGGTAATCCGTGTGTTCCTCTGAAATAAACATAGCGAGCGACAGGAAATGGGGACATACTAAATTGCGGTCCCCCTGAAAAAGCAACGGACTCTGCGATTTCCATCGAGACCACTGTTAACGGCACGCGTAATGAGAGAAAGTTAAGTTTTTTTTTTAATGAAGATAATTTATAAATATATTTTTATGATTACGTGTAATAATAACAATCACAATAAAAGAAAAATGATAACAGTACTTTACTGATATCTAGTACTCTGCTACTTGTGTTAATTAACAAAATATCTTTTCTTAAAAAATTATTAATATAATTGGTCCATGCCCTTTTATACACGATCGCGACCGCTCAATGAGCGCTTGTGAACAAACACATAGAAGTATAGCACGTGCTAGAGAACTTCTGGTTAACAGTCAAATAGCCGAAAAAAATGAAATGATGCATGAGCAAATGCATGCAACCTGCACCTTATATATATACCTGTATTGCTGCTTCTTTAAACAATTATTTAATTTAAAAAAATGAAGACCGGAAGGCCATCTTGTTCGAAGAAAAGTAATTTGTGAAGAGGTCGCCGATTCTATCGCAGATTATACATGATGATAGCAGAAAATCTAATTTATAACAACTTCTAAATTGGTCCCATGCTTTCAACCATAAGCACATATTATTTGTTCCTATAAAAGAACTGTTGCTATATTTTACTCGCTGTTTTAACTATAAAAAATATTTTTATTTGTTTTATCAATCATAAGAATACTCTAAGACTTACTCATATATGATTTCTATATTTTTTAAAAGTCCATTAGTCTTTAATTTGTAAAGAACCCACCCCCTCAAAAGAGAGAGAGAGAGAGATTTTATTATCAATATCATCATCAACAAGATTCGCTATGGAAATATACTGATATATAGAATGTCTTCCTCTTCGGAATATAATATTTCTATGATGACAATTTAATTTTAGAATAATAATGTAATAATGATATACATTAAAAGGAATAAACAATATGAATCAAATTAATTAATGGAAGAAACTTGTAGTGATGTTGTTGTTGTCTAGTAGATTCCTCCGTTGTCTTCGGGACACTCCTTGGTAGGATGAAGAATTTTGAGTTTTCTGTATTAAGGGTCACACTTCATTATGTACAATCGCGGCAGAGCTTTTAGTCAGACGGTATCAATTTAGTCGGTACAGTTTATATTACGTAAGCTCTCTTTCAGTTTGAATAAGCAATATAATATCAGGAGGTCTTGGATTCGAAACCCAACCGGGGTACATTTCTCCGGTGATAGCGTCAAGATGTATAAAATTTGTACTAGATTTGCCCTTGTCTTGTATTCGGCAAATTGGGGTTGCTATGGGAACTCGGAGAACTCAGTACTGGTTCTAAGCAGGAACTTCTCTCCCGGTCGGTGCTATTCCCCTGACACGTAAAATAACCAATGCGTCTTTTCGCAAAATGAGCTATGGTATCGCACCCAGACTCACTTGTATCCAACCACTGTTTTTTCCGATGCTTTTTTTTTTTCAGCAAAAAAAAAAAAAAGACTCCTACAATAGAAGATTAAAATACTGCCTTTGAGAATAGAGGCATTCGGTTTTAGTCAAATTACTGATCTCTCCTTGTCCGTGAAAACACAAATTCATTACATGATTAAAGTTAAATGGGAAAAAAATCTATAAATTCCATATTATTACATGTATAGTTCACTTAAAATATATCTGATTTTTTTTCTCATATGCATGAATGTGCATATTTAATCAACGTAATTGTATTTCACCAGACGCTATCATACCTTCTTATCAGCGGGCACAGCATGTGTTAATTTTGACCGGATATGTCACCTTTATGTAATGCCGATACCGATATACCGTCACTCATCCCCAACCCCCAATCCCACCCCAAGGCGAGGGAGGGACAATCAACCTTTAGACAACATGAATGTTATAACCATACTAATTAACGTGACAGAAAACCTGAAAGATGGTCGCAGGCCTATTGTGAGAACATTATCACAGAAAGAACCAGAGTGTTATGTACGTAGTGTCACTGGGTAGCTCAAAGACTGTTCCTATATTATTATAAATATTATACAATAATTTACATGTAACTTAGAATAAGTATGTGTATATACATACAGTGGGGCTTTCGTTCATGTTGGCAAACGAACCGCACGATACACGCACGATAAACGCAAACGAACCGCACGATACACGCACGTTACACGATAAACGAACGAACGATAAAAGAATGATGCATATACACGTTTGATGCACGATACACGATGCACGATACACGGACCGCACGAAACGAACGATTGCAGATAGGCATGGTAGCGAGGTTAATCGATTTACTCGTTTTTTTTCGCCCAAGTGAACAAGGCAATTAATCAATTTATAAATAAAACCATCATTAAAACTAACACATACACACACACACGAAAAAAAAACAACGAATGTTCTATAATAGGAAGTCACATGTTCTAAATCGTGTCGAAATTACAAATAATTGTTGTTACACATTGAATTTATTAGATCTATAACGATCCTATGCTTTGAACAATTATTTATTCGCGCCAAGCGTCATTGGTAACCGCATAACACGATTTAATTGGCTATCTTACAGCAGGTGAAGTGATCTCCCTTCGTACACAATACAGGGGAGACCACTCTACGTAGTTAACTCATTATTTTTATTAAACATGAATCGATATAAGACTTAAATTGTAACAGACAACTTAAGTAATCTACAGTTAAATGTTGCCATGCGGTGAGTAACCACTTAACTGATTTTGAAAAGCTGAAATTCTAATGCTGGCTTTTAAGGAAGCGTTGAACTCAAAATATATCGTGCGGAACGATTCACACGGAAGGAACGATGCGATAAACGAAACGCGTTACACGATACACGAAACACGTTACACGATACACGAAACACGTTAGAATCGTGCACGATAAACGCACGCACCATACACGAACGATACACGGAAACGGAACGCACGATACACACACGATACACGAAAAATATGCCAACATGAACGCAAGCCCCACTGTACATACACTATATAAACTGTACTGACTAAATTAATACCATCTGACTAAAAGCTCTGCCGCCTACGCGTTATAGAGTATATATTCACAATATTGCGATTGTACATAATGAAGTGTGACCCTTAATACAGAAAACTCAAAATTCTTCATCCTACCAAGGAGTGTCCCGAAGACAACGGAGGAATCTACCGTCATCGTTCGAATATTAGCCGCATTCGTGGATAAGCCGCATCCCGAAAATTGTCCCCAAATCGGTTAAAAAACGCCTAATACAGTATAAAAGCCGCGGACAAATCGTCGGGATCGGCCATTTTGGTATCCCATAATTTTTACACGCTGCGTAATTTAAAGTAGTCATAACCCGTACCCATAACACGTAGCCGAATAGCTTACTCGTGTTCGGCCCATAACAGACAGTTATTGTTTGACAATGTGAAGGAAGATCTGAAAAGATCTGTTTGACAATGTGATGGAAGATCTGAAAAGATCTGTTTTACAATCGAAGTTTGCTAGGCAAGCTCGAAAGCAAGAATGAAATTTGGTCAAAATGATTCTGCTTATAAAGCGAATCGTAGCTGAATGTGTCATCTCAATACATTCTCAAATATGTCAGGTAAGTGCCAGGTTAGTATTGATTAACCTGTGGTACACAGTGTCAAAGTGACACCCCATCCCACCTGACGCCATCCCTGTTCGACCTCCCTCATTGAATATCGGCCTGTGATTGGCTGGATTTTTTCACACATTTTACCTAAAAATACTACACTAAAAAATCAAGAAAAACAACACAAAAACACCAAATTTCAAATAAAAAAAAATTATTATTATTTCATATAAATCGTTTAATTATAAAAGTAAAATATGTCATTAAATTGTTCCTTATTTTACGTGATGCGCCGTAACCTTTAATTAATACGAATCCGCAGAATAGTACACAAAATGGCGGCGCTTGTAAAAGACCGATTCTCGGTAGATTTATGTTCGGAAAAAAGTAAACTATGTTGTAATACCATATATAAGCCGCATGCACAGTTTAAATTGATGAAATTTAGCATGAAACTGCGGCTAATATTCAAACGATTACGGTACTAGACAACAACATCACTACAAGTTTCTTCCATTAATTAATTTGATTCATATTGTTTATTCCTTTTAATGTATATCATTATTACATTATTATTCTAAAATTAAATTGTCATTAGAGAAGTATTATATTCCGAAGAGGAAGACATTCAATACATGTATCGAAGAGGAAGACATTCAATACATGTATATCAGTATATTTCCATAGCGAATCTTGTTGATGGTGATATTAATAATAAATCTCTCTCTCTCTCTCTCTCTCTTTCGAGGGGGTGGGAATCTTTACAAATTAAAGACTAATGGACTTTTAAAAAATATAGAAATCACATACGAGTAAGTCTTAGAGTATTCTTATGATTGATAAAACAAATAAAAATATTTTTTATAGTTAAAACAGCGAGTAAAATAAAGCAACAGTTCTTTTATAGGAACAAATAATATGTGCTTATGGTTGAAAGCATGGGACCAATTTAGAAGTTGTATAAGCTGCGACAGAATCGGCGACCTCTTCACTAATTACTTCTCTTCGAACAAGATGGCCTTCCAGTCTTCATTTTTTTTAAATTAAATAATTGTTTAAAGAAGCAGCAATACGGGTATCTCTTTCTCTCTGTGTATAAGGTGCAGGTTGCATGCTATTGCTCATGCATCATTACATTTTTTTATTGTGATTGTTATTATTACAAGAAATCATAAAAATATATTAATAAATAATCTTCATTAAAAAAAACTTAACTTTCTCTCATTACATGTGCCGTTAACAGTGGTCTCGATGGAGATCGCAGAGTCCGTTGCTTTTTCAGGGGGACCGCAATTTAGTATGTCCCCATTTTCTGTCGCTAGCTATGTTTATTTCAGAGGAACACACGGATTACCAGTTATATGTAACGATAAATATTGTTAACAACATGAAGCTTTTGCATATTTCTGGACTTGTAGTCAAATCAAGCTTGCAGGTACATGTATAAAAATGTCATGTAAACCGTGCCTACCTTGAATCGTATATCGCATAACGTAAATCGCAGATCGTATATAGTATGGTATCAGATTATAAACGCATCGTATCGTATCGAATCGTAAAGGTAAATCAAACTTGCTATCGTACATCGCATATAGCAGATCATATATCGTTCGTATTTCAATCGTATTTTTTGACAACTGATACGATAGCGCCACTGTATCATTTTGTAGAACAGGGGCCTTAAGCTGGCAGACTGAAGATACATGCCTTATCAGAGCTGAATGCTGGAAATTCTTTTTTTTTTCTAACCATGCCACTCTTTTTTAATCCCCCGCCGCGAAGCGGGAGGGGGGTTATAGGTATGGCCTTCGTCTGTCCGTCCGTCCGTCCGTCCGTCCGTCCGTCCATAACATTTCGTGTCAGCTCCATATCTCCTATACCGCTTGAAGGACTTTTATGAAACTTGCCTCAAATGTAAACCTAGTTGAGACGATGTGCAGAACACAGGTGGCAGTCATGTCAGCTCAAGGTCAAGGTCACACTTGAAGGTCAAATGTTTGAACCTTCAATTTCGATTTACAATTTTGTGTCTGCTCCATAACTCCTATACTCCTCGAAGGATTTTATGAAACTTGCCTCAATTATAAACCAAATTAAGATGATGTGCAGAACACAGGTGACAGTCATGTTGGCTCAAGTTCAAGGTCACATTTGATGGTTCAGTGTTCATTCCTGGATATTTTTGTTTCCATGCTATATTTTCTGAACAACGGAAAGTTTTTCATAAGTCAACTACATCAAAATGTTGGCAGAAGCAGGGCAATTTCCATTAGAGGAAAAACATGTCTCCTCTGTCAGCGGCGGGGGATATAGCTGTCCTTTGGACTGTCTTGTTCCTAAGTTGGTGCATGTCATGCTGTACATATATTTATACTAGCCATAAAAATTCAGCACGCCATTTGCGTAAGAAACCTCTTCATTTTTTTTTACTCAGATAGCTCAGTACATGCCTGCTCTATCTAACCATTACTAGATTTTGTTTGGCCAAATTCAGAAAAAAAATCTGATTAGGATCTGTAACTAATTTCTTTTTAGGGGGCATTTTGCAGAAGTTTACTCGACTTTACTTGACTATTAATTAATACAGTGCAGTACCCATTATCGATAAATACAACAATATTGCATCCCCTCGCAATACCGTATAATGGGTTTTTTACTGCTGTAAATGTTTACGTATTTGAGGGAAAAACACTCTTTTTTAATTTTTATGATTTTAATTTTTATTACAATTACCCGTAAAATCTGCACTCATAAAAAAAAACAATCAGCCATCATATGATTCATATGATACTATGATTCGGAGAAGGCACATAATACACGAGAATTCAGTTTTTTCATAGTGTTTCCAAACTTTACCCCACCCACTAAGAAGCCATACCGTTGAAGTTTATATGAGGGTATTTATATTTTATATTGGTATTAAAGCTTTATCGTATATACTTGCCAAAAATTTGTTGTCTGTGATTTCTACAATATAGTTGTGAAATAAATGCTTACGAAATCAATGTAATCGTGTTTATATTCATTTTGTTTATATCGCTGTGAATCACCCAAAACTCATTCAGTACTGTACTGTACTTTACATAACAATTAATTGACAACATAAACCAAATTGCGATGTTTGCATCGCCATTTCTGAGACAAACCATGACTGCCATAATGTTATGATTATACAATCAGTTTAGTGTTTTTAGTACATTCAGACGATATTCTAGCTAGTTAGAAACATTTTGGACAGAATTATTTTGTTAAAAGATATTGTGTACTTCAAATTCCAATTGGAAAGGACTTGCAACAAACAAACAACAATGTGTCATCATTTGAAGACTATTATTCAAACTATTAGCCATAATGAACATCAACATAACAATGCAAGCTGAAAGTAGATACTAGAGGTGTAAATAATAATTGCGCATGACTGACTTGTGGAAGCAGTAGAACTTTTGTTACCTGTAGTTCAATCAAATATCCGCAAAACACCGGCGGCTAAGCAAAATGGCAGCCTCCTCAATGTACGAAGAATGAATGCGCATTAGAATTGACGCTACAAATTATTGTGTGTCCATATTTTATGAATCTGTTTAGGTCGTAAAAATTATCAGCACTTAAAAAAAAGCAGTATACGGTATGTGGCAACGATAATTCGTTTCACTTTTGGTTTTTAATGATTTCTCAGAGCAAATGCGTCATGATGACGCACATGTTAGACAACAATGGGTTTTTTAAAATAAATTTGCATAAAATACGTAAAACGCACATGTAAAATTATCGCTGTACAAATATCTTAAATGATCAAAGGCCTTGTCACTTTCTACACATACTCAACAACAGATAGATGTATACATCAGGTTCACTAGTATTGAAAAAAGGAAATGACCTACTTAGGTATGCAACTTATGAAAGAAATCAGGTTCATGACCCTTAGTCCTTGTTTTTATAAAACAAACAGAGAGACTTACTAGCAAAAGGGTGTGGAGTTTTTGGCGTCATATGATCTTTGCCTCTATTGCTTCAATCACTACTGAAACACTGGGTTTAGAATTATAGCTATTTCCTGTTAATCAAGCCACCATCTCACAGCGCATTGAACACTTTGATTGTGTCACCTGCTGTAAGCATAAGTGACACCTATGGATTACTTTCCGTTGTCTGTCTGTCTGTCTGTCTGTCTCTTGTTTTTAGCTGTTGTGATCGACTTTTGTCAGGCATCCATGTGTCCGTCCATTTGTGCATCCTGCGTCAACAATTTTCTTTAAATGACATCTCCTCTGAAACCACTGGGCCAAATTTGATAAAATTTGCCTGTGATGTTCCTTGCATGAAGCTCTACCAAAGTTGTTCAAATGGTTCCGGTCCCATATCTGGGTCACAGGAGCTAAAAATAGATTTTGAAATGAAATCTCCGAAACTGCAAGGCCTGGAGTTTAGATAGTTGGTGTGTAACTTGACCTTATAGACATGTATCAAGTTCGTTCAAATCATGGCCCTAGGGTCAAAATTGGCCCCGCCCCAGGAGTCACTTGATTTTACATAGACTTAAATAGGAAAAGTAGAAAAACTTTCCTGTCAGAAACTAAAAGGCCTGGAGTTAAAATACTTGGTATGTAATTTGGCCTAGTGGACATCTACCAACTTTGTTCACATCATTACCCTAGGGTCAAAGTTGGCCCCGTCCCTGGGGTGACTTTATTTAACATAGGCTTATACAGGAAAATCTAGAAAAATCTTCTTGTCAGAAACCACAAGGCCGGGAGTTTAGATATTTGGTGTGTTACATGGCCCTATAGACGTGTACCAAGTTTGCTCAAATCACGGCCCTGGAGTCAAAATTGGCCCTGCCCCAGGGGTCACTTGATTTTACATAGACTTATATAGGAGAGTCTATAAAAGATCTTGTCAGAAACAAAGGTACCCAGTACGTTGCTGCCCATTAAAAAAAAAAAAATTCAATGACCTTATATATAATAAGAAGGTAGGTAACTTCTTCCACTGAAAACGTACATCATGTCGTTTCAATTGCAGTAACTCCTTTGAAATTTAGTGGATTTTCTTATTTTACGTGGAAGGGATGAATAAAGACAATCAGGTACAGAAAACACCCCCTTGTCAAAGGAATCGCGCTACAACAGTTTACGAAGTCGAAAAGGTGTTTTGTTGGAAGAAATCTGATGGAAGGAATCTCGCCAATTTCTCCCATGTAAAACTAAAGAAAAAATAAAGCTACAATATCAACATTGAATTGTATGGACAGATGCTGATAAAAGAAACAAATAAACAAAAAAATGAATACTTGTTGTTTTTTTCATCTTATTTAGCCTTTTTTCTGCCTTTTTAAAAATTCATCCGACTCGACCTTGACCAATGATCGGCTACGTTTAAGCTGCTGATTCTCTACAGTTTCTTTCGAGCGTCTCGGTGACATTGCTGGTGTAGTTTTGTTTTCGATTTAGTCACAAAATCTTCTCAAGACAATGGATTTCAAGTCAGCACAAGTGTTCATTTCAGTATATTGTTTCTTTCATCATTATCTGTCCATACAATTCAACACTGATATTGTAGCTTTAATTTTTCTTTAGTTTTACACGGGAGAAATTGGCGAAATTCTGTCGGTCAAATCTCCAAACATGTTTTCAATTTCGCGAACTGTTGTAGCGCGATTCCTTTGACAAGGGGGTGTTTTCTGTACCTGATTGTCTTGAATTATCCCTTCCACACTAAATAAGACCAATTTTATGAAAATTCACCAAATTTCACAGGAGTGACTGCAATTGAAACGACAGGATGTACGTTTTCAGTGGAAGAAGTTCCCTACCTTCTTATTATAGATCATTGAATTTTTTTTTATTTATTTTTTTTAAATGGGCTGCAACGTACAGGGTACCTTTTGTCAGAAACCACAAGATCATAGGTTTAGAAATGTGGACCGTAACCAATTTTTCAAATCATGGCTCTTGAATATAAATTAGTCCTGCCCTTGGGAGGTCACCTGATTTGATAGCTATGACCATCAAAATTTGGACCAAAGGTTCAGTTTTTGTGTGCAGTTAGGATTATTTTGCTGTACTTCTGCATTGATTTTGTATTCTGTATGACTGTTGTATAAAAGGCAATGAAGGCAATATTTCTCAGGGGAGCAATGCAGGGCAATCCTGGCCCTCTTGTTTAAAGTTATTCTCCTTTTCATTCACACTTCTTTCTCTTGCACCATCACACTTCTTTATTCTGCAATAACTCCTGCTCTATTCATGCTTTTAAAATGAAATTTCAGTTATGAACAGAGCTGTACAAGAAAAATTGTCATGCACAAGATCCATAAAATTGGCATCAAGATTTTTAGCTCACCTGAGCACATAGTGTTACAAGACTGATATATACCAAGCCTATTTGGGCAAATCAATGGCACATCACGATTCGCATGATTTTGAATGAGTTGTGACCCTTTGTTATATTTTAATATACAGTCAATTCTGGTTACATTTGTTAGAACAGAATATTCACTTATTACAGAAAATGGTAATGAACAAAACTTTTTCAAAATATAATCCCGTTTTAACAGAATTTTCGGATCCCGACACCGACATAAAAAAATTGGGAACAAAAGTTTGTTTTTGTTCATGTTTTAATGTGCGATACAACAACAACAAAAAAATGACCGACATTTACAGAAACTGCACATGTCCTTTTTTGTTTTTCAGATCTGGAATTGGCAAATGAAATCATAAGCAGTTGATGAAGGATACTTATGCTGTCTAGTTTCCATGGTTCAGTCATCCATATGCCAAGTAGAATCATCTAGCTCACAAGTTTTCTTTGTGAGCCCTATTTATTGTTTATGTTTTACCAAGACTTCAGATTTGAGGTGATCAATCTACCAAGTAAAATGCAGGAATGACATTGTCAGAAAGGATGAGCTAGGCTTGGTTGGAACCTTGCAGAAATAAATGTCCTTGTTTCAAAATTTTCACAGCCTGTTGGCATATCTGATTAAAATGGAAAGTGAAGATTTACCTAAAATTGTTGACTATTTTTCTTAAAGTTGTTAAGATTCATTTATACCAAATGAAAAACCATGATTGCAATACTGGATTTTTCGGTTGAATTGTCGTTTACCACTTCTGCAATACATTTTGAACTGGTTTTTAATAAAAAAAATTCCAATTAATTCTGGTGTTATGAATAGTGATTCAAAATTTTTTCGTGCAATTCTATGTTGCATTCAGCTGTGAACATTATGTATCAAATAGGATACATTGAGATTGCAATTTTGTATTGTCTGAGATAAAACACAGTAAGTAAAACTTAGTAAGGCAACCTGAATTAATAGGATTTATGAACATAAAAAAAAGTATTTATGCCCATCTGTTTGTCTGAACTTAGTGTCCCTGTTATTGCCTCTTGTAAAGAGATTTTTTAACTGAACTGTGTTGTGAAAGGCATTATTTGGTATAGTTTAATGGTAACACTATCATGAAAAGATACATTATTCTAATATTGAATACTGTTTAGATTAGCTCTAGTCTTCTATATAAATTAAACTATGTATTTATGATTATAACATGCATCATTTTTACTGGCCTCAAAAACAAAAGTAAGTTAAGTTGTATCAATGCAATTCCATTTCTTGGGAGACTATGGCTAGAAAAAAAGTTCAGTATGCTTAAAAAAGCATGCTGAAACACCTAGCTATTAAAGGCTAAACAGGCATTTGTTCAAAAATCCCAATTAAGGGCATGTTAGGATTGTCCCAGTGTAATTCCCATAACCTCCTTAATGGTAATGTGGCACATTGTTAAACTGACTGTGAATGTTTGCTCTGCTTGTAAGTACTGGTTAATCTGAAACTTTTCACCACAGTAAGTTTCTTTTTCATTTTCCTTGATAGGCTTCAACCTCTGCTATAGAGAATATGTACATTGATATTCTAATGATAAGTAATAAATATGCATTGAAGTTTTGTGTAGCTAAGGATGAATAATAAAATATTACATAATGTATGTGTTTGTATGTTATCATCAGTGCTGCACTAACTGCACCTATTCATTGTCTCCACACTCTTACCTAAAACAGAGTTGTTGTGATGCCTTGCCAATGGAGCATACAACCTGCATGACAAAGAAAAAATCATTGTATATCTCAAACCATTAAAAATTCAGAATATTAATGTATAATGAAATTGTGTCCAAGCAGAATGACAATTCATGAACAGGCAAGCAATGAATAAACTGAGTAGGTATGTAAGGCGAAATTGAGTTTTTGTCCAGCCAGCTTGCAAGGTAACACAAAAAAATTGCTCTATATTAATTTTGTCATTGCCTCATTTTGAAATAAACAATTACAAAATTTGAATCTTCAGAGAGTGTATTTAGTGAGGGGTATTATAAAAGTTTACGATAGAGGGAGATTGTTTGTATGCTGCAATTTGATTTAGAGCAACATTACACATTTGGTGATAAATAGGGGATACAATTCCGAGCAATTCCAATTCAAATGCCATGGTAGCAAATCTTCGGGTCTCTTAATACCATATATATATATAGAGAGAGAGAGAGACCCTTTCACTAAGGATTGTTTTTTCCAGTCAGCCCAATCTGTTCCAGAATGTCCCCCATGAATCAATTTATGATCGCCCGATCGCCTCCAATCGTAACCATTTTAGCTTACCTGAACACTTGTGCTCAGGATGAGCTATTAGGACCGATGAATGTCCATCAGTCTGTTTGTATTTCACAATTTGTTTCCACTCTAGCATCCTTATTATGCTCCCCTTTGAAGAAGAGGGGGCATATTGTTTTGCAAGTGTCGATCAGTCCATTGGTAGACCACATTGTTTCTGATCAATAACAGGGGAACCCTTGGGTCCACATTCCTCAAACTTCATAGGGTGATTGGTAATGACTAGTAGATGACCCCTTTTGATTTTTGGGTCACTTGGTCCAAGGTCAAGGTCACAGTGAACTCAAATGTGAAAATCGTTTCCGATCTATAACTGGAGAATGCTTTGGCCCACATTCCTCAAACTTCATAAGGTGATTGGTCATGACTAGTAGATGACCCCTATTGATTTTGGGGTCACTTAGACAAAGGTCAAGGTCACTGACCTCGATTGGAGTGGCGGGATTATAGGGGGACAAATGTGTCGTTCCGACAACTCTTGTTTATTAAGCAACCATATTCAAACTTTATGACAATGTTTATTGCCAAGTTATGGGCCTTTTAATATTTAACTATAAACTACTTTCCATTTGCTAATCTCTTTGGGATTGAATATATCATTTAAAAAAAATTTGAATACTGATACCTAAATCATCTTTATCATAAATATGTGCTTAAGAATTTCATCAAACTTTATCTTACTGAATTTAAAAGATCTTGACCTTAATTGTTTATTTTTTTAAATAATTAAGTGAAAGCTAAAAAAAAAAATTTCAATTATGGCTGATATCAGCCTATTTGGTCAGGAGTTACGCCCCTTTTGATATTAAAATTTGCCACATTTCACTTTGTTTGCAATCAAGAATCTTCATTTCTCAAGTAATCATCTTCAAACTTTATGACAATGTTTATTACCATAATGTCCCGGCCAAGTTCGATTATGGCTGATAATTGGCCTAATATGTCAGGAGTCCTGCTCCTTTTAATATTAGAAAATGCCAGATTTCACTTTGTTTGCACTCTAATAAATAAATAAATAAATAAAATATATATATATTTATTTTTTTTCATTTTTGTTTCAAATATTCAAAAAGATATTCATGAAAACATAAATATGCACACCACAACATGCTCAAGGTGAGCCTTTAGGATCAAACTCTATCCGTTGTCAACAATTTGCTTTCAAAGACATCTCTTCCTGAAACCACAGTATAGAGATGGATGAAACTTGGCATGAATGATCCTTGGGTGAACCTCCACAAAAATTGCTAAAATAAACTTGATCCATGCAGAACTCTGGTTGCCATGACAGCCAACCCCATTTTGTTTTAAAGTCTTTAAAAATCATCTCTCTGAAACCAATGGTCAGAATTTAATTTCTTTTGGCACAAATAATCACCTCATAGTCATCTACCATAATTGCTAAAATAAGTTGTTCCTTTAAACAACAAGGCCCCAACAAGGTTTTCTAGTTTTCTTATATATAATCCCGACAGGGTCATTCAGATTTTCCTGTGAGGAAGCCTTCCAGCTGGCTTGTGGTAGGTCGGTGGTTCTACCCGGATGCCTCTGTGCATTCAGGGTCTTCCTCCATCTGTAATTAGCTGGATGTTACTATATGACTGAAATACTGTCAAGTGACAATAAACTCAAATAGTCAAGTCTAGTCAAGTTTTTTATTTAATTTCTATTTTAATTCTCTAATATAGAATATTGATTAACTCCCTTTATTGAATTCATTTATGCATAGTTGTAAATATCGTAAGCATTGTTTCAAAGTCTTTTATTTAATTATTAATATATGTTGTTGTTTTTTTAATACATTATAAATAATAGCGAAACCACCAGTATAGTAGTTGTTCTGTTTATTTGTCACTTTTTAGCTCACCTGAGCACTTGTGCTCAGGTTGAGCTGTTAGAATCGTTGAATGTACATTGTGCCACAATTATTTTGTTTGCACTCTCGCATTTTAATTTCTTAAGCAATCATCTTCAAACTTCATGACAATGTTTATGCTCATAATCTCCTGGACAAGTTTGATTATGGCTGATATCGGCCTATTAGGTCAGGAGTTATGCCCCTTTTAATATTAAAAAATGCCAGATTTCACTTTGTTTGCACTCTAGCATTTTCATTTCTTAAGCAATCTTCAAACTCTATGATGATGTTTATAGCCATATTCTTTCAGCCAAATTTGAATAGGAGTTATGCCCTTTTTATTAGCTCACCTGAGCACGTGTGCTCAGGATGAGCTTTTAGGATCGATGAATGTCCGTCGTCCGTCCGTCCGTCCGTCGTCCACAATTTGTTCGTTTGCACTCTAGCATCTTCAGTTTATGAGCAATTATCTTCAAACTTTAAAACAATGTTTATAACCATAAAATCTCGGCCAAGTTCGATTATGGCTGATATCGTATCATTAGGTCAGGAGTTATGCCCCTTTTAAAATTCAAAAAAGCGCATCTTCATTTCATGAGCAATTATCTTCAAACTTTATATCAATGTTTATAACCACAAAATCACGGCCAAGTTCTATTATGGCTGATATCGTATCATTAGGTCAGGAGTTATGCCCCTTTTAAAATTCAAAAAAGCCAGATTTCACATTGTTTGCACTCTAGCATCTTCATTTCTTAGCAATTATTTAAACTTAATAACATTGTTTATAACCAAAAAATCTCAGCCAAGTTCGATTTTGGCTGATATCATACCATTAGGTCAGGAGTTATGCCCCTTTTAAAATTCCAAAAAAGCCAGATTTCACATTGTTTGCACTCTAGCATCTTCATTTCTTTAGCAATTGCATTTAAACTTAATAACATTGTTTATAACCAAAAAATCTCAGCCAAGTTCGATTTTGGCTGAGGCCCTTTATTTTTTAGGTCATTGTCTTTAAATTTTATAACAATGTTTATAACCATCAAATTTTGGCTAAGTTGGATTATGGCTGAAATTGGACCCTTAAGTCAGGAGTTACGCCCCTTTTAAAATTGAAAAAAGCCAGATTTCACTTTGTTTGCCCTCTAGGTCACCAGGTCAAATCTTAGAAAAACCTTGTGAACACTCTAGAGGCCACAGTTTTGGCCCAATCTTCATGAAACTTGGTGGTCAGGATGTTTGTCTACATAATATCTCGGATGGGTTAGAAAATGGGTCATGTGGGGTCAAAAACTAGGTCACCGGGTCAAATCTTAGAAAAATCTTGTAAACACTCTATAGGCCACAGTTTTGGCCCAATCTTCATGAAACTTGGTCAGGATGTTTGTCTACATGATATCTTGGATGATTCGAAATTGGGTCATGTGGGGTCAAAACTAGGTCACCAGGTCAAATCTAGAAAAACCTTGTGAACACTCTAGAGGCCACAGTTTTGGCCAATCTTCATGAAACTTGGTCAGGATGTTTGTCTACATGATATCTCGGATGGGTTTGAAAATGGGTCATGTTGGGTCAAAAACTAGGTCACCAGGTCAAATCTTAGAAAAACCTTGTGAACACTCTAGAGGCCACAGTTTTGGCCCAATCTTCATGAAACTTGGTCAGGATGTTTGTCTACATGATATCTGGATGTGAAATGGGTCATGTGGGGTCAAAAACTAGGTCACAGGTCAATCTTAGAAAAACCTTGTGAACACTCTAGAGGCACAGTTTTGCCCAATCTTCATGAATTGGTCAGGATGTTTGTCTACATGATATCTTGGATGGGTTTGAAAATGGGTCATGTGGAGGTCACCAGGTCAAATCTTAGAAAAACCTTGTGAACACTCTAGAGGCCACAGTTTTGGACCAATCTGCATGAAACTTGGTCAAGTTGTTTGTCTACATGATATCTGGATGATTCGAATTGGGTATGTGGGGAAAACTAGGTCACCAGGTCAAATCTTAGAAAAACCTTGTCATGTGGGGCCAAAATCTAGGTCACCAGGTCAAATCTTAGAAAAACCTTGTGAACACTCAAGAGGCCACAGTTTTGGACCAATCTTCATGAAACATGGTCAGGTTGTTTGTCTACATGATATCTCGATGGTTTGAAATGGGTCATGTGGGGTAAAACTAGGTCACCAGGTCAAATCTTAGAAAACCTTGTGAACACTCGAGGCCAGTTTTACCAATCTTCATGAAACTTAAATCTTAGATAAACCTTGTGAACACGCTACAGGCTACAGTTTTAACCCAATCTTCATGAAACTTGGTCAGGATGTTTGTCTACATGATATCTCGGATGAGTTCGAAATTGGGTCATGTTGGGTCAAAAACTAGGTCACCAGGTAAATTCAGGTAGGATAAAAATGTAGGCCACTTAGTCAAATGTTAGAAAAACACTTTAGATGCCAGATTTTTTGTCATTTTGCCTAACACAGCCATCTTAATCAGGTGAGCGACACAGGGCCATCTTGGCCCTCTTGTATTAGAAAATGCCAGATTTCACTTTGCACTCTAGCATCTTCATTTCTTAAGCAATCATCTTCAAACTTTATGACAATATTAATATCTATAATCTCTTGGTCAGGTTCGATTATGGCTGATAACAGCCGATTAGGTTAGGATTTATGCTCCTTTTTGTATTAGAAAATGCCATATTTCACTTTGTTTGCACTCTAGCATCTTCATTTCTCAAGTAATCATCTTTAAACTTTATGACTATATTCATAGCTATATTCTTTTAGCCACATTCTGTTATGGCTGATATTGGCCAATTAGGATAAGTTATGCCCCTTTTAAGGTCTTCCCATCCTAATAGCCATATTCCATATCTTGCCAGTGGATGGTAATATTTCTCTGAAACTTTGTCACTTTGAAGACATTCAAAAATGAAAATATTTCGCCAAGAGTTTGTTTTTTTATATAATTTGGGGGAGATAATCCGCATATAAGTTAACATTGAAGCCTATGGAAAATATGTATTTTCAGTGAATATAAAAAGCTAACTTGGATTTATGAGAAAAACTCACAGTAGAAAGTGCATTTTTTTTACTTTTGTGGAAAAAAAACAACATAGGAAAATGGAGAAAATCACTAATCAAGGGGAGGTAATAAAAGAACTTGTCACTTGTCATAACATGTCAATTTGCCCCTAAGATTACCATTGTTTGACACTTTAAAAGCTTATATACATGTGTCAGGAGTTATGCCCCTTCTTATGTTAAAAATTGACAGATTTAACTTTGATTTCTAGCATCTTCATTTCTTAAGCAATTGTTTTCAAAATTTCTGGTAATGTTAATAGCCATAATCGTAAGGCCTAGTTCGAATATGGCTGATATCTGATAAGTCAATAGTTAATGTCCTATAATAAAAAATGCCAGATTTCACTGTTTACAGTCAAGTTTGACTTCAAATTTTGACCAAAGGTACTGCTTAGTTGTGGAATTTAAATGTCCTCATGGACTATGCATTCATTACAACTATGCTATAATTTAGTATGAAGGCAGTTTTTCTCAGGTAAGCGGGGCCTCCGTGGTCGAGAGGGTAAAGTCACTGACTTTAACACTCACTCAGCCCACACCGCGTAGGTTCGAATCCAGCAGTGTCATTCAGATTTTCCTGTGAGGAAGCCTTCCAGCTTGGCTTGCGGTAGGTCGGTGGTTCTACCCGGGTGCCTTCGTGCATTCGGGGTTTTCCTCCACCTGTAAGAAGATGGACGTCGCAATATGACTGAAATACTGTCGAAGCGACGGTAAACTCAAATAGTCAAGTCTCAGGTAAGCGTCTATAGGGCCATCTTGTTTAAGCGATTTCGGCCAGATGACAAAAGCTACAGTTATGCAATCACATGTATCTGAACCTGTGCCCAATGTTAAATTTTTAGCTCACTTGAGCACAACGTGCTTAAGTTGAGCTATTGTGATCAGCCCGTAATTGTCGTGCGGCGTCAACAATTTGCTTTAAACCAACAGACAGAATTTGATTAAACTTGGGTGAACCTTAACTAAAGTTGCTAAAATAAACTTGATCCATGTAGAACTCTGGTTGCCATGACATCGGAGAGAAAAAGAAAAGAAAACATAATCATCTCCTTCAAAACTACTGGTCAGATTTTAAAATGTTTTGGCACATATTTTCAATAGGGGATGGTAATATCAAAGACCTAAGACCCAAAGATGAGGAACTCGGCGAAATCCCGTATATTCTCGTGCCAGAACGAGAGTAGGGCAGGTGTATTCCGCGGAAAATCCAGTTCTGTGTTACTATGCAACGATACGTCATTTGTGTCTGGTTGTATAATATTTAACTAAAAGAAATACTATGGTGTTTTTTGTCCTATCCTTTGGTCCTTTTAACATATATTTTATGCCACCGCATCGATAGATCGGTGCATATTGTTTTGGTCTGTCTGACATCTGTCTGTCACAAAACTTAACCTTTACCATAACACGGAAATCCTACCACCTACAGCCTTCAAACTTTACAGGTGCATGAACCTTGATAAGCTTTCGCAACCAGGTACATTGGCCTTCATCAAATGATCTTGACCCCAAAGGTCTAAGGCCCTTGCGGAGCATCGAACGTACCGCTTGTTCAAAAGATAAAGATAACCATTGTTATAGATGAAAAAAAAACATTACTCACATGGGTAAAAGCGTAGCTGAAATAAAATAATAATTAAACCTGTAAAGTACTTAATGATTGCAGTCATTTGTAAACAGCTAATAATGACATGACAACGTCGAAAACATTGCAAAAAAAAAAAAAAAAAAAAAAAAAAAACGGAAAAAGAAAGATTTTAACTAGAGTAGACAATTGTATGGGTCATCAAAGTCCATTCAATTTAAAAATTGAAATGGACATCCTGTTGAATAGGGAAAAAAAAACACAAAAAAACTTTGACAAACCAACACTGTAAAATCAGGGGAGAGGGGAGAGATTCATTCGAACATAGCGTTACTTACACAAAATAATCCACAATAATGCCAAATTTTGTATTAGATTACACACGTACTAGCGTTTCGGGATTGTCCCATCTATGCGATAATTTTTAATTACTTAGAGCATTTTTTTAAAGAATATAATCTCATAAAAATAAAGATATGCTAGTTTGTTTGATTGTTGGGTTTAAAGTCCCATCGACGGTATTTAAGTCATTTCGAGAAAATGTCTGCTTGAGACAGATGCAGTGCTGTCATACTGAAGCATCACGCCGTAGCACCTAGTAACGTTATCTTTACACCGGGTAAACCATTCCTGGAGATACCTTTATATGATGAGCGTCAAGCAAGGGATCTCAATTTTTACGAATTTGGTATGTCGCGGCCGGGGATCGAACCAACGACTTTTCGCTTCCATGGCGGACTCTTTAACCATTTAAATACTTGTAAATAAATAAAGTAACCCCCTACAAAAATTATTGCTTTTCTGAAGAGGAAAAATACATTAAAAATATTGCGGCAGTACAAACACAAACGCTGGAGCATTATTTTCACTTTTTCGTCATAAAGGCAATATTTGCCGAAATTAGCAAAGATTGTCTTTTTTCATTAATTGAACTATTTTCCGTCCTGAAATATTTCCCTTCCAGTCCTTAATCAATCATAAAGACCTTATATTGATTACTCCTTGGATTTAAAGTTATTATTTTACTTAATGTATCCGCCGTATACAGCTGATATTTACCATGTTCTGCACGTGCACCATATGCTGTAGCTCTCTCTTACACATCGGCTTACATTACATTCACCTCTGTGGTGGGCTCAGAAAGTAGTTCCAAATAAATGACATTATTCAGACCGTTGTTCAAATATTTAATTTGAAGGACGACTAGATAGGCTCCATAAACTGTGAAATATATAAAAACAGCTGAACTTTACCGGAATGGTCATTAAAATTACAAATTATGAAAATAAAAAGCTGGTCTTAAATTACGATATTCGGCTGAATCTGTAAATAGTTACATATGCGGAATTTTCCCATCGGCGAAATAAGGCATGAAATAGTTCCCATAATAACAATCAAAATTGATATTTTACACACGTTTTATGGTGATTCAAAAATATTTATTCAATGTTTCTATACTTTTGATCCTTAAAATACACTTAAATCCACGTTTAATAAGTGTTTTCTGTTTTGACAAGATTCTTGTCATTGAGCCCATTGTAGAGATGTTATGTGAGGAACGAACGACGACTCTATTTTGAGATTGATGCTGTAGATGATCATCGTAGGCTTTCGAATGGCGTCGGAACACAACTCCGTGCAGTAGTTACTTCAGTACAAGCACACCGGCTTTTTCTCACAATATCGCGGTGGCGCCAAGGGTATATGAGATTTCCTTCACACGCCTATATGAGTTGCTTATCTATGGGTTAAGGACTTTGGTAATATTAATGATTGTTATCTTGTCAAGGCTGACTTGGTATTGAACCACTATCTCCAATTATGACCCTTGAAGTATAAAAAAATGTTATTTAACCTTGTTTACATTCTAGCAATCAAATTTATAAAGCAATCTTAACTAGATGTATACATAATGATGATAAACCAAGGATCGTTATGCCTTTTATGGAAGTTATGATCCATAATAGAGTGGTTTACTCAGGTGAGCGATATGGGGCCACCTTGACCCTCTTGTTTCAATTTTGTTTCGAAGTATGCCGTTAGAGGACACTTTGCGTAAAATCTTCTTTTTGCTCTAACTTTTTGCTGTTCCTTGTTGACAACCTGATAAAATATGATATATCAGTGTCGAATACCAGAGGTGGAATGTTAGAACTTTGCAAAAATTGCGTAGATGAGGGTAGGCCTACGAAAAATGTTCCCTTTTTATTTGAGATTAAACAGAAGAATTCTGTTTGCTGCATATGATTGGCAAGGCATATATGCACAGAATATATTGGGTGGCGAACTCAGGAAATGCATGTTTTGGCCTAAATGAGCGGTCAAACTTCACTAAAATATTAGAAAAATCAAATGCTTTTTAAGTTTTTTATGCTCCTGTCTTTATTCTTCGTCCAATCTTCATGAACTTTTCACAGGTTATATAGTTTTATGTTTCAAAGGAAATTTAAACATTCTTTTAAAAATGCAAAAGTCAGATCATAGTCTGATTATTGGTTTTTTCTTTGACTCCGAATAGCTCAAAAACTAAAATTATTTAATGAGAGGATATGCACAAAATTATAAGTCCATAAAGAACTCTTTCCAGTGATGTTTTGTTTTTGAAGATTGGGCTTGGTTTGTCCATTTTACAGCAGTTCAAAATTTGATCATTTGTTGAACAATTGCATATTTTTTATAGGCCCGAAAGGCGGTATTATGTTACGCCATTGGTCGTCCGTCCGCCCGCCTGCCTGTCCGTCATTCTTTTTTCCGTCACGCTTGAGCAGGTGACACATGTTTCAAAGAATACTCCTGTCTTTTAATGACGTCATAACCATGTGACTTAAGTTAGAATCCTTTTGAGAATATAAAGTAGACCTTTGGGCCAATATGTCGTCTAATTTTCATGTTTATACCTCATGAAGGGACCTTGTCTTGTATTATGTTCATTTAACGTTTGTGTACTGTATTGTATACTGGTGAGCGATATAGTATATCGAACTTTAGCAGGTACACTTTAATTACAAAATACGTTCTGTAAAAGTTTCTCTGGTTTAAAAGAAATAATAATTTAGATTGAATGTCAATCGGGAGTTATTTCGCCGTAAGGAAAACTAGATACTTTGATAACCAACCTGAAATGTATATCTTCGATTTAGTCCTATTGTTATTATGCTTACTTTATTAGCCAGTACATAAGGCAACTATAGGTGTGAACGTCGTATGTTTGTAAATAAGGGTATGCCCAGTTTCTACCCAAAGACAAAGTTTTTAGACTATTTACTTAACGTAGATTCTATATTGTAGTTTTCACGGACTTATTATTGATTTACATTAAAGATTGAAAACGTTCATTTTAATCAGAAAGTACTAACTTATATTAGTAAGAAAGAAAACAGTTCTTCAAATACAACAACAAAAGATGGAATTGCCATTATGCAAACAAACAAGAATGTTACTGGCAGATATTCCGCATCGTGTTTACCGTTAGAGGGCGCTGCTGTTTATTTGTACATAATTATTGAGATCTTGCTTCAAGGAAGGTGAAAATACATGTATTTAGTGGGGTGCCGTTTTTTTTTTTTTTTTTTTTTTTTAGTTTTCCATCCGGACACAGACATTTCCAACCTAAAGTATACGAATGATATAGCAAGTATATATTTATCTATTTATTTATGACACTGAACTCAGCAGCGACACCTAGCGGTAAAATACGATTTCTGGATTATTCAATCGTTCGTTGTTGTATTTGAAGAATTGTTTTCTATGTGTCTGTTGCATCTTTTAAGTAATGTGTCCCACATGTGTCCGGTGGATGCATTAGCATCTGTGACTTGTGAAAGGAAACATGTTACTCCATTTTATTGCTATGTATAATACAACCTTTCCAAATATAAGCGGTATTCTACATATATACTGGAACCTTCTGAAGTTATCGGAAGCAAAAACCTTAAATTTGTTCACAGTCATTTTAAATCTAATTCGGCGTGCCAGTGTCTCAAAATTTTACGTGACTATTTAATGAATTCATACTTTACACATAATGAATCTAATACGTTTTTCTCGCAAAGTTTTTACAAAACTAAATGTTCTCAATGTTCCGGTATTCGAGAAACGTTTGATTTGAGTTGTAATACACACATGTCATTTATAACACGTACAAAATGCGACATGCAATATTTGGTCAGACCAAGCAAGTTGTCTCGAAACGCATGAACAGTAAAAAGTTCGATATTCGTAATTTTATGGACCCTGCATTTTCTTTCATCGTTGCTGTACATTTTATTTAGAAAGTTATAACTTTAATGATTTCTCATTTATGCCTACTGATATCATTAATAGCAACATTCATCGCCTGTGCAAAATAAAAATAATAATAATGATAATAAATAATTAAAACAACAATAAAAATAATAATAATAAAATAATAATATAAAAAAAACCCATTAAACTTTGAACTCATGTTCCTGAGGGCTTAAATTCTAAACTGCTTTATACAGAAGATTTTTATGTGTCAGGTTTGTCTACTAGCATGGTAGGTACAGTTTCGTTTTTTTTTTTATTCCCTATTCATGTTTCCCTCCTCGTAATACGCTATAGGAAATGATTATTTAATATCCGAAACAGTACCATTATTTTGACGTAACATAATGGTACACGTATCGTTTCATTTCCCCCGCTTTTTTGACGTTACGTTTAGGGCGTTTGTGACGTTTTGCTACATTTTGTATATAGACAAAAAATGTTCAGTGTTCAATTTTTAATCATAAAAGAAACATTTTTATGGAAAAAACAAAAACAATTGGGGATCACCGTCCTAATTTTGGAGAATATAATATTTTAGCACTTTTAGGCCATATTGAAGAGCAGATAACTCAAGTAATTGCAAACAACACCTCATAAGTTTTTTAAAATCAATGTTCAGTACTTTATTCCCTGTCTCTGTAAAAAAAAATTGTAGAAATTCTATGCGACAGATTTTATACTATAATCACTTCTGCAAATATATTTTAATTTTCCTCAAACTATTAAAAAAAAGCAATGTATTTACATTTTTAAACAGAACAGATCTTCTATAAGATCAATTGGTTTCAAATTTAACATAATGATTTGAAATGAAATCACAGACATTAATAAGAAATAATATTAGGTATTAATAAGATTTATTTTAAGTTATCTTCCCTTGCATATGGCCTAAAAGTGCTAAAATATCACATTCAAGGGCAGATAACTCAAAAAGTAGCTTGGTGACCCCCAATTTTTCTTCCATAAAAATGTTTCTTTTATGTTTCTCTATAATCGTGCAAAGTTTAAAAAAAAAATATGTTGAACAGTTTAAATATTCCTTCGTTGTCTATATAGAAAATGTAGGAAAGTGTCACATAAGCCCTTAATTATTATGACGTGTCTGTTGTTTATGTTGTAAAAATTGTTGTTATCCAGATGAAGGCGTTAGCCGAAACGTTGATTTTATATCAATATTATTTTTTTCCAAAGTGTTTTCGTTGCTTTTCCCACATTACACTTTATTATTCGATGGAACATTTACGAGAAAATGTGAAAGAAAGCGTCGAGCTGTGGTAAAAAGCCGTAGGAGGCGAGATTCGTGTCTGTATCTGTCATTGTTTGTTAAAGTTAAGATAATGGGGGGGAAAGGGAACGGAAAAAAAGATGCATGGAAGAATGGGAGAAACTTTAAAGGAGATAGAGGTTAGAGATTAAAAGAAAGAAGAGTGAGGGATCGATCGAACCCACAACTTCCTGTTTACGCCCAAAGATGAGAATTATATACCTCATTAAAACCGTCAGCCAGAAAAAGAAAGACGGGGAAAAAGGGTAGAAAAAGAAATAATGACCAGAGAAAAGAAAAGAAGGAGAATGATGAATAAGTTTTATTTTACTGACTTTCTGTTTGTTGCACATGCGCGGTTGAAATAATTGATTTTGTCAAACAGGCCAGTCTATTTTGTACACTTTAAAATAGAAAATAAGAAGGTGTTGAAATAAATCGTCGATAAATTAAAATGTTCAGAGAATCTGATTGGCCAAAACCTTAGGGTAACTTCTTAGTACAAATACTGTTTTAAACAACTTGGCATGTTACAGGAGGTTGCGATTGTTTATGCACAATATAGGGATCTGCAATCATGTTGGGATCACAGCTCTCTTATATAGTTACTACCCAATTCCTTTCTCGGCATAAAACAGTACAATCACATATATTTTGGGTTAATTTTGACGATTTTCAGTGCAGGGCCAATTTTCAACCATTATTATGTAAAACCAGAAACCAAATGCATTATTTACTTAACGTGATAGGCATTCGGGAAATTTTAAGAGTAAAGGCCCATTTTATCTCATAATGATATACTTTTAATGACAAAGAGAAAATATAAAATGAAATCTATTTACTGTATACTAACACAAATGATACATAATGTGCAAAAATCTGCTGTGAAATAACAATTATACGCAATGAAAATGTTGATCAAATCTCGCCATTTAGTATTTTTATGGATGTCAAAATACTCTCGTTTATATTTTGCAGTATTCACAAAGACGGTCCGTAATCGGAAACAAAGTGTCGACGAAACACAAAAATGAAGTTTGATTTTTTTCCATTCTGTTTCTTGTAGACAGCCCAGTGAAATATGCTGGGTATCGTAGTACAATTTTGTGCTAGGAACGACTGAATGTTTAAACTGCACAAAAATGCGCAGATGAGATAAGATAGAAGAATGATGTTTTCTGAATATGATTTGCAAGATATACGCTTTACGCAAAAAACAACAACAAAAAAACAACAAACAAACATACGGGGTAACAATTTCAGGATATACATAGTTTGTTCTCTAAAAGCGAACAAACATTTATTAAATTTTGGGGAAAATCAGTATTTCAAAATTACTATTTTTTTTTTCTCCAAATTTTGTGTCTTTATTATTTGTTTTCACGGGTTATATAATTTTACATTTCAAAGGACCTCACAATTAAAAAAAATACAATTATCATATTGCGATTATTGTTGTTGTTTTTTTCGGCCCCAAGTAACAACAAATCTAAAAAAATATTTCATTGAGAGAATATGGAGAAAACTAAGTCCTCGAAGATATTTTTGAGTGATGTTCAGTTTCTTTTTTAAAAATCGGGTTTGATTTGGTTATTTTTCGGCAGTTCAAAGTTTGATCCTTTCTTGATCAATTGTGAACCAGTTTTAATGCTTCAAACTGTGATATTTAAGTACCAGAATGCTTGAACCATGCGACTTGTATACTTAAAATGGAAGACTGTGTTGCATTACTACTTTCTTGATATCAAACTGTTATTTCCACGAAAACCAGTCCTATCGACATCAAATAGAAGAATTATGTTTGCTTCATATGATTTGCAAGACATGTATGTCGCAGGGTGTCAAATAAAAATAAAATTTGTTTCAAACAAGTTGTTTTCAGTTTTATCTTCCCTATCTTATAATGTCTAGGGGCCTCCGTGGCTGAGAGGGTAAAGTCGCTGACTTTAACACTCACCCAGCCCTTCACCGCGTGAGTCCGAATCCCGGCAGGGTCATTCGGATTTTCATGTGAGGAAGCCTTCCAGCTGGCTTACGGTAGGTCGATGGTTCTACCCGGATGCCACCGTGCATTCGGGGTCTTCCTCCACATGTAATTAGCTGGATGTCGCTATATGACTGAAATACTGTTGAAGCGACGGTAAACTCAAATAGTCAAGTCAAGTCAGTCATAATGTTTCAATATAAGACGACAACGATACTTCTACTAACAGCAGCATAATCTTAACCAGTTGATCACGTGATATTTGGCGGGTATATTCAGAAAACAGGAAAGACTTACATATTTTTCATAAGACCGAGATATTAATTCTAAGAATTGGATATTTCTCAGGTAATCACGATTAAATATATTTTGTTATACATTTAATTACTCTATATACCTCTTTGTATTGGTTGTGACTTACTAATTGTAATTTCTCAAACATATTTCTTATCGTGCTCGCTGAGCCATATCTATAGGTGTAATTGCAGTGTGTTCATTTTGAGTTTACATGAAAGAGGTTTGTGTTCACATTTTAAATACATGCAAAACAATAAGGATCGTTAATGTTTAAATTATATTTTTTTTCTTCATAAATTTAGGATTAGATTTAATGTTCATGTTGATACCATTTCATTATGATTATGATTACAAATTAGTATAAACCTATTATTTATTATTCTCGTTTTATGTTTTCAGATCTTTACTACATTTTACATTTTATCATCATCATTAAATTTCATCCTTCAAAAGGACTTGTTTTCTATGAATCCCGACATATGTCATTATACGCTTCCATAATAATTATGTTGTAAAGTTGCATTAATAACATGGCACGTTGACATATCTTTGTTGTTTGTTGCAATGTTTTTTGACGACTTCTTCCCATGTATACCCTGTGCCGGAATGAAGTATGTCGACATACAAGTTACTGGAAGTCGACATATGTAACATGTTATTTTTATCGGAATTTAAGAACTCGACACGTTGACATATATTAAGACAACATGACATGGTGTATAGAGTTTTTTTCAAAATATTTTTGACGAATTGGAGTTGTGCGCAACGCGAAAAAAAAAACACAAAAAAAAGAAATCAACC
>CM037786.1:5936093-5967276 GCA_021229015.1 Solen grandis
AAAAATATACAAACAGTGCAATATGTAATAATTTTCCCGAGCACTTTCGACTATACAGTCTTCATCAGAGGAGTGTCAGAATGACTATGAATTCAAAACATTAACTGTAAGAAAAATTATGACGTCATTAAGCACTTATGACGTTAATTATATATATGTTGCAAGTTTGTAGTCATCATTATCATTATTGAGTTATCATTCTTGTGTACTGCACTCAGACCAATGAGATCTATGAAGTTTCAAGTCAACACCTCAAATACGTTTCGAGTTATGCCCCAGACAAAAATTAAGTCTGAAAATCAACAAAGGGAAATAACTCAGAAAATATTAAAGTCAGAGTTATCATTCTTGTGCACTGCACTCCACCTCAATGTGATCTATCCATGTTTTAAGTTTCAAGGTGATACCTCAAATACTTTTTGAGTTATGGTCCGGACAAAAATAAAATCTCAGAATCAACAAAGGGTAATAACTCAGAAAATACGAAAGTCAGAGTTATCATTCTTGTGCACTGCACTCCACCTCAATGTGATCTATCCATGTTTTAAGTTTCAAGGTGATACCTCAAATACTTTTCGAGTTATGCTCCGGACAAGAAAGTGTGACGCCGACGACGCCGACGACGACGCCGACGACGCCGACGACGACGACGACGACGACGGACAAAGTGATCCCTATGTGTCTGCCATGCTATGCAGGCGACACAAAAATTGCTCAAATTACGTATTTTTTGTAAATAAATAGTGATAAATAACTATATAAATCTGAATAACACGAAATAATTATTTTTCTTTTTATCAAAATCTTGTCAATTTGGGTATTAAGTAAACCAGTGTGACAAAATAAGTACGTCGATTATTTTTTTCTTCTTTCTTTTTTTTCAACCGTATACAATTGCAGCTTTATTGTCATTATATAATTCCGTGAGCTATTCGTAATTAAATTTCCATTTGCCTTAAAAATTAAATAGAATTTGTCATAAATACAAAAAAAAACAAAAAAACAAAAAAACTAATATACGACATCAAATATTTTTTTCATCCTCATATATTGTAATTTCATTATTACTAAATCTTTTACTTTTCTTTTAAATCAATTGCTATCGGTACCTCTTTTTCATTCATCATTTTGTATTCTTAAGTTTAGCTCATATCAATTTACTATTTAAACATAATTTTGCATATTTACACGTGTAGAAGTGTAAGATAACACAACACAGGCATGGAACAATCTGTAAAGCACCCCGCCAAGTATTTGTATATCTATTTGCAAACTTAATTACATATTCCTTCAGATATTTCTGTTTAGAAAATGTACACTCAACCCAGGTAACGTCTGTCTCGGCCGAAAATTCACTCACTTTCGTGCATGCGCAAATCACCAATCAGGAATTTTTATCACTGGTAACTTTCATAACGTGACACTGGGACCTGTGCCTAAATCCCGTACTTAATAAAAAAAGATCTGCTGATTTCTTTCTTTATTATTGTCCTTGCTGTTGCTGATGACGATGATTTTATTTACATTGACATCACCACCGCATTAGTAACTTACTGCCTGGAAATTCTTGCTTCTTTCAGACCCTAACTCTTCCTATAATTATATGAGAAAGACATTACCTTTTGTAAAATGTATCTTCATTAATCTATAGATAAGTTAATTTATGGCATCTCAAATCAATTTGTGGCATCTCAAATCATTCTCATGTGTCTACTTTTATTTGAGTATTGTTTCTGTATTTTTTTTCTATAATTCTGAATAATTTGATAATTTTTCGTTGGCCATATTATCAATGATTTATTGACTTTTTTCAAATTTAATAGATAAAAATGTTTAAAAAAATATACATTTATTGAAATTAGGTCGAATACACTCTTGATTTACAGAGACTGTAGAACACACTTCAGATTTTAGAAATCTCTGAACCAAACGGCCTGCAGCTGCGGATATTTGTAAAAATGGCATGTATCATTGCTTAGTGGAAACATTTAGACCCGCTGTTTGTAAATGATACATGCACATGATATTGAAATACTCTGAAATGACTTTGTTTTATTTCAGTCGTGCTTCAAAAACATGCGCAGCGTCTTTGATGTCTTACATTAGTTGTTATTAGTATTGCCATTTTTATTTTATCATAAACATATTTGATTTCTAGCTCAGTCTCTGTCGTAACGTCAGCGTGTTTTCTCATTATGATGAGTTAAACTGCGTGCAAAACAAGAGGGCCATGATGGCCCTGGATCGCTCACCTGGTATCATTAGGCTATGTAAAATCAAGTGACCCCTTGGGCAGAGCCAGTTTTGACCCCAGGGTCATGATTTGAACAAACTTGGTAGAGGTTTATTAGCCAGTGTTACATACCAAATATCTAAACTCCAGACCTTGTGGTTTTTGAGAAGAAATTTTTCAAGTTTTTTTTTCCAAAATAAGTCTATGTAAAATCAAGTGATCCCGGGGCGGGGCCAATTTTCACCAAATATCTAAACACCAAGCAATGTGTTTTCTAGTTTTCTCAAAAGAAGAATTTTCAAGTTATTACTATATTAGCCTATATAAAATCAGGTGACCAAAATGGCGGGGCCAAATTTGACCCCAGGGCCATGATTTGAACAAACTAAGTATAGATCCACTAGACAATGCATGATTCATGATTTGAACAAACTTGGTAGAGGTCTATTAGCCCATGTTACATACCAAATATCTAAACTCCAGGCCTTGTGGTTTCTGAGATGAAGATTTTTCAAGTTTTTTTCCGATATTAGCCTATGTTAAATCAAGTGACCCCTGGGGCGGTGCCAATTTTGACCCCAGGATCATAATTTGAACAATCTTGGTACAGAGTCATAAAATCATGGTACATACCAAAAATCAAAAGGCTAGGCATTGTGGTTTCGGATCGGCAGGGCCAAATTTGACCCCAGAGCCATGATTTGATCAAACTTGGTTGTGATCTACTAGACAATGCTGCACACCAAATATCTAAATCCCAGGCCTTGTGGTTTCTGAGAAGATGATTTTTCAAGTTTTTCCTATATTAGCATATGTTAAATCAAGTTACCCCTGGGGCGGGGCCAATTTTGACTCCAGGGTCATAATTTGAACAATCTTGGTAGAGAGTCATAAGATCATGCAACATACTAAATATCTAAACTCGAGGCCTTGTGGTTTCTGAGAAGAATATATTTCAAGTTTTATTCTATATTAGCCTATGTAAAATCAGGTGACCCCTTAGCAGGGCCAAATTTGACCCCAGGGCCATGATTTGAACAAACTTGGTTGTGATCTACTAGACAATGCTGCACACCATATATCTAAACTCCAGGCCTTGTGGTTTCTGAGGAGAAGTTTTTCAAGTTTTTCCTATATTAGCCTATGTTAAATCAAGTGATCCCTGGGGCGGGGCTAATTTTGACCCCAGGGTCATGATTTGAACAATCTTGGTACAGAGTCATAAAATCATGGTACATACCAAAAATCAAAAGGCTAGGCATTGTGGTTTCGGATCGGCAAGGGCCAAATTTGACCCCAGAGCCATGATTTGAACAAACTTGGTTGTGATCTACTAGACAATGCTGCACACCAAATATCTAAATCCTAGGCCTTGTGGTTTCTGAGAAGATGATTTTTCAAGTTTTTCCTATATTAGCCTATGTTAAATCAAGTTACCCATGGGGCGGGGCCAATTTTGACCCCAGGGTCATGATTTGAACAAACTTGGAAGAGATCCACTAGACAATGCTACACACAAAGTATCTTAACTGTATGCCTTGTGGTTTCTGAGAAGAAGATTTTTCAAGTTTTTTTTTCCTATATTAGCCTATGTTAAATCAAGTGACCCCTGGGGCGGTGCCAATTTTGACCCCAGGGTCATAATTTGAACAATCTTGGTACAGAGTCATAAAATCATGGTACGTACCAAAAATCAAAAGGCTAGGCATTGTGGTTTCGGAGAAGATTTTTTCAAGTTTTTCCTATATTAGCCTATGTTAAATTAAGTGACCCCTGGGGCGGGGCCAAATTTGACCCCAGGGTCATAATTTGAACAATCTTGGTAGAGAGTCATAAGATCATGCTACATACCAACAATCAAAAGGCTAGGCCTTGTGGTTTCGGAGAAGAAGATTTTTAAAATTCAAATCTATTTTTAGCTCCTGTGACCTAGATTTTTAACCAATCAAAATAATTTTAACAGCTTTGGTAAAGGGCACCATAATGATTATTCCTGTGAAGTTATATCAAAATCCAGTGAGTAGTTTAGAAGGAGATGTTGTTTATAGAAATTGTTGTCGACGGACGCACGCACGCACGGACGACGGACAAAAGGCGATCACAAAAGCTCACCATGAGCACGTTGTGCTCAAGTGAGCTAAAATAATGATTGGTATAACAATTGGTATATATTTGGTCATCTTATGTGACATCTTGAGTGAAAAATACTCAGCAAATCACACATCCTCGACAGTTGTTTCCAAAATTCTCCCTTAAAAGTGAAAGTAGGATATCAGATTCTCATTCTTGAAATTAATAAAATGTGTCAAAATGATAGCAATAAATATATTTTATGATAGGGATTAAAGTATGGTGATAAACAATTTTCTGTAAAGTGTTTCATATTGGATGTCAAAATAAGCATATATGAAGGATCAACATCATCATAATAAAGTGGATTATAATCGTCTTTCAGTTATACGAGGACGGTAAACAGAACCGACTGTACTATACTTTTAGATTATGCAGATATTTAAGTTTTGATAACACAGCTATATATCTAATAAAGAAAATGCACATCAGTCAGAATATTTTATTAGAATTTTGCAAATAGGAAGCACATATTTCAGCAAGTTGTCATCTTAAATAATTATGTGTAACTTTTGTCCATAAGTATATATGCATTTTCTTCACTTATTCTATTCTAGACTGACCAGGTGAGTTACAGTTACATGCATGACTCTGAGTCTAAGAAGAACGCAATCCTCCGTGCAGCTAGTGCAAGTTTCTTCTCGATCTTCAACTTCAACTTAAATGCCACGTTTTCATTTTCGTCGGCTAATTCTCAGTCAGATGTTTCTGTTGATGAATATGAAAAGAATGTGAAAGCGTCAAGCATTGAAACCTTTGGTGGACCAGTTTTCAGGTAGATCATATTCAATAAATGTATTCCATTTTAACATAACAAAAGATATTTATGAAATATAGGCTTTTTTTTTTTTCATTGTATATAATATCGTAGAGAAAAATCGTAGCCATGCCGAACTTAGGATTTTTAGATGAATCGAGTGTCTATGAAAATATAATATCTAGGAGAAAATTTGTCGGTTATTAAGTATTGTATTTTAAAAGTCATATTCCATGTTTCAGACCAAGTCAGTTTACAGTTGACGAGTGGGCGGAAAACATTGATAATAACTTAATTGCGATCGACAAATTTGGTGATCCAATTTACTACGCCATTAATGACGGCACTCTTCCGGATATACCGCAGTACACAATCAATGACGTATATGATTACGTCGTAGACGCCGTCAATCTATATTATGAGCATAACATGTATAGAGGATGCACTCAGAGAGATTCGCCAAATTTCAGTTTTCAGGCCAACGTTGATGACGGCTCATGCATGACACCAAATGAGACATTTTCATTTGGTGGAGTTTTTCAATCCTGCGAGTCAGGTGGTTACACCGATCTTTGCCCAGGCTATACGCAGCAAAATCCATTAACGGGAATCTTCAGTTGCCCAACGGGATATACACAAACCCTACTGCAAACTGGTTACAGATCGGAAACATATGTAAGGAAAAAGTGCACTTCATGTGGATTTCTTTGGTTAAAAACATGTTGCCATCAAATATTTGATTATGCTTCTGCCACGTATCAGGCATACTGGTGCGCCGCAGAAAAAAACGATCAAAATCGTGGCCTCCTATTTGGTGGTGTTTATAATGAAAAGTTGAACAACCCCTTGACACAGGCCAAAAAATGTCCGCCGAAATACTATGAACTTCGTCTGCTGTATAATTTGATCGTCTGCGTCAGTGATGATTATGAACTTAGTCACCAAAACTCCGTTGTATTTGCAGGATTCTTTTCTTGTCTTTCCGGAAACCCATTGGCATTGCTAAAGAAAGATGGTAATAAGACAGACAGCAAGCTTAGGGAATTTCTCGAAGGATCGGGTCCTTCTTCCTATCCTCGCCGTTGCCCGAGTGGATACAGCAAGCATTTGGCCGTTGTTGACCAGGGCTGTGAAATCAACTACTGCGTGAAATCTGGTTCCCTTTCTATCCAAGGACTTCCGAGGATTCAGCGGCCGCCGTTCATGAACGTTCCAAGAGATGGATTTACTTCCCTTCAAAAATCATCAGTGGTATTCAGCAATGATGGGACGCCTTGGACGAATATGGAAGCTGCAAAACGTAGAAGCGAAAACGGGACGAAATCAGTCGATCACAAGGCAAACGATGGAGGTTATGTAGCAGCCATATCCGTTTTATCATGCATCCTCCTGCTTGGGATCATCGCGATTTCTCTATATGTTAAATGGGGTCGTCGCGTACAGAATGTACCGGAGTCCGATACACAATTGTTAAGCTCTAGCAGGGACGTTAGTCCCTGACTTTTATGAAGAGTGAATTAAAACTGAATATGGACCATCATGCATTACCTCCAATTGAAGAGCATCCATAGATGGCAGGACTAAGACCACAATTATTTTTACTATATGTTCTATATAAGCATATATACAAATGACAATTTCTGTAAGGGAAATTGACATCCAAACTTACCCTCATTAGATAGATCTATTCAAGAGAAATAATTCTGTACATTTTAAACATAGGGTCACCCGACTACTTTTTGACCTATTTAAGGCCAAATAACATACGTACGAATTTAGTGCACCGGTCGGCCATTTCACACCAATTTCCTCAAAAATTCCCCTCTCAGTAATGCTCAACTTTTAAGGTTGTTGTGCAATAAGGCCTCCAAATTGGGCATTTTATGACTATTTTAACTGTGTTCTATAAAATTTAATCCTTTATTGCATGTCTTTCAGTCAAAAACTCACCTTAATTCAGCATTAAATAGGGTCACTATTTTCTGTGTAGGCACATCCGGGTAACCAAGGGCAGGTAATTGTGATCTTAGTCCAGCAAGCTCCCAAACTCCACTGTGATCTCCCTTGCACGCTCACTAAGCAAAAGATGAAGGGGAGATAAATGTGTGGAGATTGCCAAACTCCACGCAGTAGTTACCTCCCCTTAAAAGCGTACAAGGGAGATCACTGCGTGGAGTTTGGCAAACTCCGCGCAACAGTTATTTTCCATATGTACAGTAACCACCATAAGTTAATTCGGCAAATGGATTGTTCACTTTTGATTTTAGATTCGAATATTTCATGTTTTTTTTGTTTTGTTTTTTGTTGTTGTTGTTTTTTTGTTTGTTTTTTAGATAATATTCATAACGATGAAATGGGAAATTATAAAATCTAATAAGAAAAAATCATACAAATAATGAAAATATTGTTTTACTGCCACATAGGGTAACCTATCGGGACGTAGGTAACTTAGTCGCAGTGGTAAATGTCGCGTAACCGTTGCAAGGATTATGCCATGAATAAGTGCTTTGAAACTTAGGGTTGTGGGTTCAAATCCCAATTTGTTCATTTTTTTTCTTCTATTTTTCTTTTTGACCAATATACCTGTATCACGCAGATCAGATTCAGAAATAAAAAAAATGTGTTTAATTATACTTAGTATGAACTGGATAAGTCATTAGATGTTTAATAGCAAATACAATATCAAGTACATTAATAAAAGTTCATATTTGATAAATTCATAAGTTACAGTACTCCACTGTCATTTCATGCTTTGATTAGTTAAAATGTGTTCGTGCTTTGCGCGTTAAAACGACGACTTGCTTATTGAAAATCCCACGACTGATGAATGGTGAGTACCGTATGTGTCCGACGATGTGGTCTCCCAAAGACTTGAATTCTATGTTTCTTGTTGATATATGCAGTATAGATTATTTATTCAGATTCTAGACATATTTTTTATTTGAACTGATTGGCAAATAAATTAATTCATAGTTTCAAAGTGTTTTTATTATTATTATTATTTAATTCCTTAAGATCGAAGACTCTTGTTGGACATACATGTACAGATAATATGTACATTGTAGGGCCCGAGCCAACGTTTGATTCTCCTCTGTGTGGTTGGGTGTGTCACTGAGTGTCGCAAAGCGTAAATTCACACAAAGCTTAACAAAAATTGGATTCCGTTAAAAACTTATAATCTAGACTAAAGGTATCCTGTACGTTGCTTTGACCGAAAAACTGTCGTCAAAAAAATCAACAACCTTATATTCATATATATATCGTTATTGATTTTTTTAATGGGGAGCAACGTACCGGGTACCTTTGATCTAGACCAATAACTCTTCACACTTATTATTATTATGAACAAAGACCTAGACCCAAAGATAAGCAACTCATATAAGAGTGTGAAGGAAATCTCATATACCCTCGGCGCCACCGCGATATTGTGAGAAAACTGAAGTAACTACTGCACGGGGTTGTGTTTCGACGCCATTCGAAAGCCTACGATGATCATCTACAGCATAAGGTGCACGTGAAGAACATGGTATATGGTCCTCAGACAACTTCATTTGACTGTAACTGGTTGTATACGGCGGATACATTAAGTAAAATAATGTCTGTTTGAATCCGAGAGTAATTAATATAAGGTCTTAATGATTGATTAAGAACTGGAAGGGAAATATTTCAGGAAAGAAATAATTAAGGAAAATAGATAATCTTTGCTAATATTTCGGCAAACATTGCAAGTAAAAATAATGCTCCAGCGTTTATGTTTGTACTGTTTGTACTCCTCTTCATAAAGGCAACGATTTTTGTAGGTAGTTACTTTATTTATTTACTAGTATTCAAATGGTTAGAGCGTCCGCCCTGGAATCGAAAAGTCGTGTTCGATCCCCAGCCGCGACATACCAAAGTCGTAAAAACTTGAGATCCCTTGCTTGACGCTCATCATATAAAGGTATTTCCAGGAATGGTTTACCCGATGTCAGAATAATGTGACTAGGTGTCTACGGCGTGATGCTGCAGTGTGACAGCACTGCATCTGTCTCAAGCAGACATAGTCTCGAAATGACCTAAATACCGTCGGTTGAACGTTAGACCCAACAATCAAACAAACTAGCATATATTTATTTTTACGGGATTATTTTCTATAACAAAACAGAAGTGCTCTAAGTTAATAAAAATTGTCGCATAGACGGGGCAATCCCCGCAACACTAGTACATGTATAATCTAATACAAAATTTGACATTATTGTGGATTATTATGTGTAAAAAACGCTACGTTCAAATAAAGCTGTCCCCACTCCCCTGATTTTACAGAGTTGGTGTGTCATTTTTTTTAACAGGATATCCATTTTAGTCTTTAAATTTGACAATTTGACTGGCCTTTGTTGACCCATACAATTGTCAACTCTAGTTATAGTTAAGTCATTTTTTTGCAATGTTTTCGACGTTGTCATTATTAGCTGTTTACAAATGACTGCAATCATTAAGTACTTTACAAGTTTATCTTTTATTTAATTTCAGCCACGCTTTTTACCCATGTGAGTAACGGTATTTTTTCTATAACAATGGTTATCTTTATATTTTGAACAAGCGCTACGTTCGAATGCTCCGCAAGGGCCTTAGACATTAGGGGACAGGGTCATTTGAGGAAGGTCAGGGTACCTGGCTGGTAAAGCTTATCAAGGTGCATGCATCTGTCAAATTTGAAGGCTGTAGGTGGAAGGATTTCCGTGTTATGGTCAAAGTTAAGTTTTGTGACAGACAGATGTCAGACAGACAGACCAAAACAATATGCACCGATTCATCGATGCGGTGGCATGAAATAAATGTTGAAAGGACCAAAGGATAGGACAAAAAAAAAACATAGTATTTTTTTGGTTAAATTTTATACAACCAGACAAAAATAATCGTAGTCTTGACCAGTGTTTTGCTATCGCTGAGTAACACAGAACTGGATTTTCCGCGGAATACACTTGCCCCACTCTCGTTCTGGCACGAGAGTATACGGTATTTCGCAGAGTTTCATAATTATCTTTGGGTTTAGGTCTTTGACTGTAGTAAGTTACACGGGTTGAACAACAGGGCCTAGTCGATCTGGAATGACGTCATCCGGTAACCTTGGTTGAACCCTAGATTTGCACAGGACACTATGGAAAGTGTCATGGCGTACAGCAAACACTTAATCCATAATTGATTTTTTTACTACATCTTGGTTGAAGCTGTGTTAAACAGGCACATGTTTTGTGCCTTTTATAAATTTTGTTTTTGCATCTGTCATAAAACAAGTATAACGTACCATACCACTGGAAAAGTCACGCCGCACGAGAAAACATTTTCTTTGTGTAGTGTTTCGGACATTGAATTTCGGACATCTGTTTTTAGCACTAATTATAATGACGCGTACTTGTCAGTTAAGTATTTCATTTTGGTTAGATATTGTCACTGCGTTATCTCTGTGTTAAAATTATGCTGTGAAACGTACTGAAGTTCGCCATGTTGCTGTAAACCGTTCACGCCAGTTCCCCGTTTTCGCGACGTCGTTAACAGGACATGCGCAGGTAATCAACAAAAGTCAACCAAAGGTCATCTGATCGGAGTACATAGTCCAAACTGATTGGTGGAACTCTACAGCAAAACAATCTAATTGGATGACAAACATGCGCTTCTAATGAATGGAATAAGAGGAGTAGACATAGCTCCCGGGATTTTCTAGTTGAGGATGTAAAAATAAAATAAGAGACACTGAAAACAAAACAAAACAACACAAAAAAGATTATAACAGATGCTATAGACATAAGCATATTTGCTTATAGTCATTTCCCCCTCACTCTATGGCCGACATAACTGACACTACAGGGGTTTAACTATCACTGGCGCGGTTTTCTAAATAGTTGAGGACAAATGCCATGGCTGTAATGAACGGTGAAATTAACAGCTGCAACTAAACAACTAAAATGTGTTCGAAACCGCCCTTCAAACATTTAAATGACAAACGCACAGACAAAGAATTCCCATGGGGGCTGAAGACGTAATCTTGACCAGTGTCGCTGTTGATGGTTTAAATGCAACGAAGACAATGTTTAACTTAAGAATCCATGTCAGGCAAAAAGAACCTTAGAAAGTCCCTCAGACATTCATACTCCAGAATCTTAGGACTGTTGAAGGATTTTAAATAAGAATAAATTTATTTCAAATATGTTGTTTTCAGTTTTATACTTTCCTATCTAATAATGTCTAAATATAAGACGACAACTTCTACTAAAGACAGCATTTTTCTTAAAGGCACACGCGCACAATGCAGTTATTTTCTACATGGATAAAGAAGGAAAATTAAAACTATCCATGAGAATTTTCTAAAACTTTACATGATTATAGAGAATTAGATTAGAACTAATTTATGGGAAAAATGGGGGTCACCATTCTACATTTTGAGTTATCTGCCCTGAAAGTGAGTTTTTTGCTCTCTTTTCTATCATTTTCAAGGGCAGATAACTCAATATTATGGGCTAGCAACCCAGTCTTCTCAATTAGAAAGTATTTTTCTCTATTAGACAACCTAGTCTTTTCCATTAGACAGCAGTCTTCTTATTTAGACAGTACATTCCTCTAGTCTTCAGTTGCCAGCCTAATTATTTCCATCAGGCAACACAGTCTTTTCCATTGGACGACCCAGTCTTCTCCAATAGATAACATAGTCTCTGTTTTAGCCAAAGCAGTAATTTCCATAAGATAACCCAGTTGCAGGGTTGCCACAGAGCTGAAGAAATAAAATTCCCTGACTATTCCCTGACTTTTCCCTGACTCAGCCCTACTTTTCACTGACCAATACAACCACAATTTTTCGGCCTCCTCCTCCCCTTCAGCCGTCCAATCCTCCCATCTACATTTTTATTGTTTTAGAATAATAACCTTAACAAATTTCAAATAAATCAGAATTCCTTTTCATGGTTTTTACAAGGTAGTAATACTTCAGTCAATCTTACACATTAAGCAACATTTACATGTAAGCTATGGACACTAAAAAGGAAAAATGTACATACAGTCATGTCATACACCTCTAATGTTAAAACATTTAACTCAACAAAAATAACTCTGATAAACAGTGTGCACAATAAAATCTCAGTGAGTTGACTTAACCTATCAGTCTAACATCCCAAACCTTTTAAGGTTTCATGCTTAGGAATGTTTTTATATTATTAAATAATCAATGTTTGAAAGTAATACTTATAAATACTGTTTGAAGACTGCCATAGCCACTGAAAAATTCAAAACATCAACTCAGACTTTCATTTTTCCCTGACTTTTCCCTGACTTTTCTAAAATGTATTTTTTCACTGACCATTTTCAAAATTCCCTGACAATTCACTGACCTTGAAAAAAAATCATTTTTCCCTGACTTTTCAAGGTATGTGGCAACCCTGAGTTGTTTTCATTAGTCAACAGAGTTTTCTTCTTTAGACAACACTTTTTTCTCCATTAGACATCTTATTATTCTCTATTAGACTGGCAGTCAATGTTATTCACTGGAACTTTTTTTAATTAGTATAGTTTACATGTAGAGAAATGTTTTAATTACAGTACTGAATCCTTATAGGATCCCATCCATGCATCCATATTCATATTCTGTAGTCGATGAAAAATGTTACATACCAGTATAGTGGATGATTTTCTTTCTCGAATCTTCCAATGAACAATTCTTAGGTTTTAAGGTATGTATTGAGAAGACCAATATTCAGACTGAAACAAAGGATGGGAACTCTGAATACTACGAATACAGATCTCTGCTAAGGTTTATCTTCCCTTACCCAATAAAATAATGATCACAGGACAAATCTAGATATCCATATGTTTATATTTTTTAACATAGTCAACAACTGATCACTTGATTTCCCGCGATTACTATTGGCTAATCTGCTGATATATTGAATGATTTTATTTGTAAGCCTCGGAAATAACCATCTTAATCATTGCTTTGGTTTGCTGAGAAAATTAGTCAGCTGGATATGTAGCATTAACCAGGACCTTTACATTAGATTATATAATATCTCCTGCATTAATTGAGCAAGTCATAAAAATAACTGGAAAAATGGCCGCATAAATTGGATATATCTGTGCGATTTGCATCACGTCAGGCTAGAGCTAAGTGGAGCCAATCTATTATACAAAAATCATTACCAATATATGAATTGTTATGAATTCTAATTATATAGTTAGATTTACGTTTAAGTATATGTTGAACAGGAAAATAATTATATTTATAAACCCATACAGCACATACCTGATATCTGTTAGAATATATGAATTCTATTTTGTTTTTGGCAATTTATATAACGTAAATAACTATACAAGAAAAGAAACGAAACAATAAAATCCTGAGAAGACTGTAGATTTTACACCGTACATCAAAGACCCCCCCCCCCCTACAACACACACACACACACACACACACACACTATATGAAACAATGGATCGTTCTTATTCATCCATTTCCACTTCAATACAATAATAAACTCGTTCCTTCCATTCTGGTAATTGTCACCACTTTGTCTTTTATCTTTATCGTCGCTGTGGTAAAGGCATTTCCGCTAGTTTTACAGAACCTCTCAAGTTCGTACTCAAAATATTTTAATACAAAACGATTTTTTGAGATTCGTTATGTAACTTAAAAGTCTTAGACAAATGAAATAAAACTTTTCTTTTTTCTGATTTTTTTTACACATGCTTGGCTTTGTATAATGTGCAAAGTAATATAAAATTCCAAAAGATTACGGACAATAAGAAGGGCGAATTGAATCTCCTGACGGCGTCTAGAGAGATAGCTTAACTGTCATTCCTGTAAGTCATTTTTTTTCTCTTTCTGTACTCCTTATGACATTTCTGTCATTATACTGAACGAATATTGTAGATATTATCATTCCAGTTCACTAGTGTATCATGAATTTATTTCTTGTATTTTCTATCGTATATTCTCGTCTGTTTTCCTTCCATGTATATAAGTAGAAGCAGTCATGATAGAAAATGAACTTTTTATTTTCAAAACTTGACTGAACATTTGCATAGTCCACGACCTTCTGGCGCCTCTAATATTAATTGGGCATGACACTCTGCGTTGCGTCAATCAGATTCTTGGCTTCTTTGAAAGTCTTGGAATCACTAATCTAGGGTTTTAGATGTTGTAAAAAAATAATGAATGTCATTTAAATTTCATTTTCAGTTTTCTGTATTCTATCATTTCATATCACTGTCAGTCATCTAATTTATATATAAGAACACAAAAACATGGAGCAAAAGAATCTGACCATTTACCACTTTGCATGGTTTTACATAATGATCCCATGAATAATCCGTCACTTTGTGATATTTGTTTTTAAATGGGGCAAAGCCTCATTTGATATAGAAAGAAAATATCACAATACCACAGCATATTACATAGGAATAGGTTTGACAAAAAAGATGTTACTTTTACTGTATAGTGGTGAAAACAATTTTTTAGATTCATAGTAAGGGCATTTGATGACACACAAATTTGATGATGCAAATTTGATGACGCAAACTATGATGAAATGACACTTAAATTTCATACCAGTGCACCTTCAATGAAGCAATATTAAGAACTCGTTTTCAGAAAATTGAATACTAAAAAATGGCATGTTTAGAATAACAGACTACTGTAATCGTCCATTTATAGTGCGCATTCCAATTTGTTTTGTTTATCAGATTGTAGGCCTCCTTTATTTAAACGATACAAAAATTTCAAATGACCCCCAAATACTAACCATTAAAGGACACATAACCCCAAAATAAAGAAGTCAATATAAAACCCAGTACAAAGTGAGTGACTGGCCCAGGTTGCCAAGTGGTTAGTTCATGGGTTCAGTCCCTGCATGGCTATCACATACCATCTTTGTAATCGGGCAGCTTGGTCAAGTGGTAACATAACCATCTGCAGATCTGAAGGTTATAGGTTCAAATTCTATAGGGGGCAAAGATTTTTCATGACCTTCCAAAGCGCAAAATACTACTGGTCCAACCCAGGAACTGTCAAGAGGGAATATTAGTATATTAAGTTGTAATAGTCCTATATGCCCATTCGACTGTCGCTTTGTGATATTGCGATGGAATAAGCATTGGACTTCATAGAGAAGTGTTGATTTTATTAAAGAAACTGTAATTCAGTTTGAATACTTTATTGAAATTTTGTGACTACAAAGCATAAAATATAACTTCAGCTAGTCATCAGTCACAGGAATCACTCTTCACCATTTCAGGTACTGTCCTTTAAAGTTTCAATTAAAAATAAAAACGGATTCACTATCAGCCATCAAGGACCCCATTGGAAAATTTAAGCTTCACAGCTTTTATGGGCAAACCTAGGTTAATGCACAATAATAACCTATATATAAATGTTGCACTACGATTTTGGACCCATTCATATGTGATATTTTCCAAAAGTTTATGTTTCTAATATATGGTTTGTAAACAGAATTTTTAGCAATAGCTGTGATAGTAATATGACATGTGAACAATAACTGCAATATAATGTGTTGTTTCATTCTTTGAATTATTTTATTGATCTAGTCTGTGATAAATAATTGATTTATGAAATAGATGATTTTGAAGTTCTTTAAACACAGTAATTTACTATTTTATAATTTGAACTGTATGTATCAATCAATCAATCAATCAATCAATCAATCAATCAATCAATCAATCAACCATACTTTGAAAATGGACCAATCAGCTATAATTATGATGTCAACATGTATACATAGAAATGGGTCAGATATTTGAAGCGACTACTAATTATTTGTTTAAGACACATTGCCATCACCGTCCTCGGTGGCTGAGTGGTAAGAGCATCTGCCTCGGGAGCGGGAGGTCGTGGGTTTGATCCCCGGCCGTGACATACCAAAGTTGTAAAAAATGGTAAAGGTGCAGTCATTTTGTATATTTGAGTTATACCAGCTTAAATATTCCACCCTGATTTCACAGCAGAATGTGCTATGTGTTTTTGAGACTTTTTGATGTGATGTTGTTTGCCACAAAAAAAAAAAATCACAAAATGACGGCATATTATATAGGACTAAACTTCGGCGAGTTGTAATCTCAACAGTGGTGCGTAACTGTTTGTATAGGCATTTTCTACCAATGAAATTTTTTCAAATATTCATTTTGGTCTTATATTGCATCATCATTTCTAATAGGTCAAAAGTGAAGTAAGAGAGGCTCTAAGCTTCAGTGAAAATGGTACTAAGTAGCTCCCTTGCATGGCACTTAACACAATTCTAGGACTTGTTTGGCCAGTGTCAGGATGTTATATACTTGGGTGTGGGATCATTTTACTTACTGAGTTAAGCTGAAAAATTTATGAGAAAGGAATATATCCCAGCAGTTGCTTATAGTATGATTTGAATTTGTTTATTTGTTCTCCATGTGTGTCAGCTCTTCTATACTGCATAGAAACGAAACTCGAGCACCTATGGCTTCAGATTTACAGCAGCTTCATGGAAATAACAGATCCGTGATCTACTGGATTTGTGGAATCAAACCTCATGATGAAGTGACTACATGACAAGTTGTCTAAGATGGCATTTATTATGGAAACCTTAAATCAGAAACAAAATGTGTGATTAGGACTGTTGTTTTACAGAATTCTGAAAATATTTTTATTTATGAAAAAATAACAAAAACACTTCTGATAATATGTTGCTAGCTTGTTATGTGTATAGTTATAGAGATCTAAAGGTTAAAAATAGTAAAATTCCTCGGCTAGAATTTACCAAGTTTTTTGTCCCTCCCAACCTTCTCCCTTCTCTCTCTCTTTTGCTAACATTTAGCTCCTTATCTCTGTAGGTTCGAGTTCCAGCCTCTTCATGTGAGAAGGCCTTCTAACTGGCTTGCATGAGGTTGATGATTAAACCAAGGTGCCTCTGTGCACTCAGGGTCCTCTAATAAGCCGGGCATCTTCATATATGACTGAAATATTGTTTTGGTGAAATTCCAAAACAGCATCTAGAAAATTAAGCTTTGAATATGAATAGATTAATTACATATATAATATTGTATACATGTCTCATGTTTAATCTCTCTCTTATAAAGGATATAAATATAAAAAAGAAAAAATATGAGTGCCTACAGACAAGCAATATTATCATATTAAATTTTCTACTTTTTTTTTTTATTAAGGTTTACTTAAAATCATGGTCCTGCAAATGCTTTAAAAGTCTTCAGTGCAAATGCAAGCATCCAGTGACTTGGGAGTTTTAGGCTATTTTGCTCTTAGTCATTAAAGGCTCACATTTTCTGTAAAATTCCCGCAATCACTTGATGGACCATGATCACAATTTAATGATAGATGGATAACCTTAACTCATTTTCCACTTCTGTGTCTGTTGAGTGCTGACAATCAATCTGTAGTACTTCTGATATCCAGTTGTTCACATTCCAGATGAGGAGTTTCATCTCAATCACTGTGTTGACATTTGTAGCAACAACAATTGATTCTGCTGTCATTCTTGGAATCCCTTAGGATCTGAATTTATTATGTTCTTCACAATATGGAAGTACTAATTCCCTATTCACTTTGTTTAACTATTTAATCCTTACAATTCTGTGGGCTCTTGAGACTGTGCCTTTGCAAGCAGTGCTGACCATGATCAGCCTGCACACAAGCCTGAACAAGTACTTTTTCCCCAGTTCAGTTCTTATGATGGAGAAGCTCAGACTGAATGTTTTATCCTGGTTAATTTTGGTAAGTAATTCTCAGAAAAGTCTCTGTAATGGGTGTCGTGATTAGCCTCATGAATATTCATGAACAAATTAATAACTCGATGAATATTAAATTACTGAACTTTAAATGGTATATAAAACAGTAGATTTTTCTTTGCTGAGGAGAATGAGAAGAGTCTGAGCTGATTATGCAACAGAAGAGACCACCGGTTCCAGTGGCCGAGTGATAAGAGTGTTCGCCTTGGAATCGGGATGTTGTGAGTTCGATTCCCGGCCTTGACATACCAAAGTCATAAAAAATGGTATTGGCATAGTTCCCTTGCTGGGTGCTCAGCCTGGTTGACCTGATGTCAGGATAATGTGCCTGGGTGTGACATCATGCCACATGTCTTTGGTGTGATACTGCAGTGTGGCAGCACTATATCTGTCTCAAATACTCACATTGTCTCAAAATGACTGAAATACTGTTGGTGGGATGTTAAACCCAGTTAACAAACAAACAAACGGAAGGAAGAGGCCTAGATCAGACAGCTCCTGGTCAGGGCTGTCTGATCTGGGTTTGCTCAGATTGTCAATGCGTCAAAATGAGTCTATATGAGGTAAAGCTGTATAAGCAAACAGGAGACCCTGATCAGACAGTTCCTGAAAGGCGTCAAAATGAGTCTACACGAGGTTGTGGATTTTAAGGAAAGAAAGAAAAATGATGAAGATTACGGTGGCAATCTCTACTTCAGACCATAATATTACTATGCCCTTAGAGGAAATTGTTTTGACTACGTTACAGGGAGAAATTTCGTCTTTTGAGGACGAAAAATTTAATTTTCAAGCTGCGAGTATTGATTGTTTCTATTTTTGTTTCTGTACAACTTGATAGAATTAGGTTCTATTTCCAGACTCTTAGTCTTATCTTTGTTTTAACTGGATGAGTTTTGAGTTAGAAAGTGAATTGGCTGTACTTGTGTCCTGTAATGAATTATAGACACCCTGAGGAAGATCTATCATATACCTGGAACCAGCTGGGGAACAATAATGTTAATATCTCACCTATTGTTGGCATCTGGGTCTCACCCCTTTTTCTTTACCAGTCACTTAGCTCCTCAATGGACGGTTCCGCAATTTGTGTGTAACTCCTCCCCCTATTGATAAGTTGACAGTTTCTATTCATACCTAGGTCAAGTGCTCACAAACAGTATCACAAACAAAAAGCACATGTTCTTTTGTATAAAGTAGGTCAACCGTTCACCATGTGCTTCACACTTACACTGGTTGGATAAGCCAGTTAATGTAAACATACTTGATTGACAGTTTAGGAACCATCCATGCTGTGGGTGTCAGTTCTCAGGGCCCTAATTTATCAATTTCCTGAGTCTAACATTTTAGACTCAGACTCAAGATTTCTTAAATTTTATGTGAATTTTTTTTTTCTAGTATGTGAAATGAATTACTAAAACCAAATAAGGTCTGGTAATTATATCCTACAGCTTAAAAGAAAAGTATTTTGTATTTTAAAGAGTCATTCAGTGTTACTGCTGGCTGTCACCTTATGACTTACTGAAATATTCATAGTTTTAGTTCTGCATCACTTCAACTTCTTTGAGTCTGAGTCAAAAATACAGTCTTAGGAGATAGATAGATTAGAGTAAAAACCTGTACTAAATCAATCGCTTGAAGGCTGATCAGGATTAGCACTCTTTGTTACTCATTAGTATCTGTATGAGCTAGTATCTGTATGGCTGAATGGTTATAGTGGATTAGACAAATGATTATATTGTTTTTTTTAGTAATAAATGAATGATAAACAGTTTTCGCTCGGTAGTTGATTAATAATTGGTAATCCCAAAAGTAGTTAATTATAAATTGATTATTTTAAGAAACTTGCCTACTTTTGTTTAGCTCTTGACTGCTTTTGAACCCGGCCTAATGTCATTCATCAGTAAGTTCTTCAATGTATTCAGTGGTAGCCTTTTCAGCAGGCTTGCAGTAGGTCAGGTAGCCTTTCAGCAGGCTTGCAAGTAAGGTTCAGAGTCAACCTTATGGGGCCTTTAGAGCTTACAGTAGGTCAGGCCTTTCGACAGTGCAGGTCAGGTAGCCTTTCAGCAGGCTTGCAGTAGGTCAGGTAGCCTTTCAGCAGGCTTGCAGAAGGTCAGGTAGCCTTTCATCAGGCTTGCAGAGGTCAGTAGCCTTTCAGCTGGGTTGCAGTAGGCCAGGTAGCCTTTCAGCAGGCTTACAGTAGTTCAGGTAGCCTTTCAGCAGGCTTGCAGTAGGTCAGGTCAGGTAGCCTTTCAGCAGGCTTACAGTAGGTCAGGTAGCCTTTCAGCAGGCTTGCAGTAGGTCAGGTAGCCTTTCATCAGGCTTGCAGTAGGTCAGGTAGCCTTTCTACTTACAGTGAGTCTGATAACCAGGCTGCTGTCTGCTGAACAGTATAAAACCTGATCAGACTTGGGAGTTGCTTGGGGCAATTATTAATCATTATTTATAACCCATTAGAATAAGTTTAATTAAATAATGATAAATAATTTGCTGCAAAACTATTGTGACTTTCTTTAGGCCTAAAAGAAAATTCTGTGTTTCAGGCAACCCGACCTACCTAGTGAAAACCTGCTGACCTTAAAGTTCTTAGTGGCCAATTTGGGACTGCTGAATTGCCTGTTAAGAAATTGTGATTTGTTCACTATTACAACTGGACTTCAAAATAAAAAAAAATAAAAAAAAACAACCCAAAGCAACTAGATCTCTCCCCTGCCTTACTTTTTTGAGACCATTGTCCTTTTTTTTTTTTTTTGCCTTTAATATCAGGATGTAGATAACATATTTTGCACCAAGCCCCCAAGTTTACCCTCTCCAGAGTTGATATTATTTTTTGGAAAAATATTTTTTCTCCCATCTAAAACTGTGGGAACTATCCTTGCTGAGGAACAGAAACAAATGAAAAAAAAAAAAATATAGAAAAAAAGCACAGCAGTTGTGCTCAATTTAGAAATGAAAATAGTGAGAAGCTTGAGGCATACAGGGATTTTGTTCTGGTCTTAAAAGTTTTTTTCCTGAGAAAGTTTTGAAGCAACATTATAGATGCAGTTTTTGTGAATCTTTATAAAGTGTAGGAAGTTTAGTTAGAGACTCGGAGAGTGCATGCCTTAGAGATCAGTGTGTGAATTAAGTAGGACAGTCACCTTATGCTTCAAAATCGTACTTAATTAGCATCTTCGAGAACATGTGGCCTTATTGTCAAATGTTGCTGCTTGGCTATAGAGGAATCATGTGTAGCCACTGACACTTTTGTGTTTTGCTGGTCCTTTCTGCCAAAAATTCATTGGACTATTCATATGAGGAAGCCTTCCAGCTGGCAATTGTTAGCTTGGTGACCAGTGAGTGTGCACTTTCTCCTTTGGCATGGATGCTATATTATTAAAGTACAATGTCACAGCAACAGTTAAGTAGAGCTGGGTCGATTTCATCGATGCATCAATATATCGCCATTTTTTGCTGACCTTACCAATTAGTGATTCTAACCTCAAGAATTGATTCTCAAATGATACTTCAATGAATGACAGTTTTTGGTGTAAACCAGCAAAATTGAATATGCCGCTTGGCGTGCAGCTTATATTTTCAGCATAAGTGTCTATTTCTGTCTGTTACCTTTTTTGACTAGTTGACTGGTAGACTAAATTCCAAAATAAAAGGAAGATTTTTAAAATTAACTTAAAAATGCATTTTTCTATCATTTGTCCATGTGTCTAAGCGGCATAGCAACATGGACATGGAAATCTTAATTTACAGCAGAAAACTATTGGTTGGCCATGTCAGAACTACATTATTTATATATTATCAAGAATCATGATACTGTATCATATCGGGCCAACAATATCATGATACATGTACATCATGATACTTTTTGCTGGCGATACCCAGCCCTACACCTAAGTCCAAACACAACCACAACTAAAGGTCCAATATCTATAAATCTGTACTGTAGTTATTTTAATTGTTTAAGCCATAATTATTGTCTTCTAGGATGAGGTTATTTATAATATTGAATTAGATTTGGTGAAATACATCTGCTTCCTGTGGTAATTTAAATACTGATCACAAGTTTCACTAACAATCATACAATTGATTTTCAGGTCAAACATATGCAACCTTGGCATGGATCCAAGACCTTGAACTAATTTTCCTATGTATTAATCATACAATGTGTAAAACATTGTGACTCTGTGTCACATGCTTGACTTTGTTTGTGTCATTTTTCTGCCCCATTCATTTAAATTAAGTGTATTACTCATGATGTTATTTAAGTATTTCCTTGTGCGAATCTTGGAGGATGTTATGACAAATATAGCTTTTACAACAGGAAGAAAATATATTATTAACATCAATTGTCCATCCATTTGTAACAGGTAACTTTCATACAGTCAGATATGCTAAATATGCATGGTTGAAATAGTCCAGTTTGGCTTTCTCTTCAGGATATGTGTGGAAAATGAGGTCTGTCTAGATATTCAGGGAGACTTTCCTGCGACTAACTAAGCCATTTGTTGTTATAAACAATGCTTATTCATGATTATTTTTCATTGATGGAAAGGTATACATTTCACTAGGTAAGATATATTTGTTTGTATCAGTGTATTAAAGAGTGTATTTTATTCCATATGTAGACATTATACCCCCAGGGGCTAGTGATATGAGGAGTCACGTCTGTCAGTCCATCTGTAGGCGAGATTTGTCCGCGCTATTTTTTGGCTACCTTTCAGGCTTTGGTCAGATTTTGATTAAACTAAACAGAACTGGTAAGTACCTAGCCTATAGTTGTGCATATCGTTAACACGTCATGATCAGCTTGATTTTAAATGAGTTATGGACCTTTGTTAGCTTCATTGAATATATTTTGTCTCCGCTATTTCTTGGCTACTTTTGGTTGGATTTTGATTTAACATATATTTGGGTTTATTTCAGTGTAATTATACATACTTTTTTCTGAAAATGAGTCAGCTCTCGTGTCCAGTTTTAAAATGACAATAGTCTTAAATGTTGCAGACAATTACGGCAATTTTGTGGCTGCTTTTATCCGTTTAAGTACTCTATGTGCATTTGCTATAACACTGGCAAGGGTGTGCAAAGGATATAGAGAAAAATTGCATGTTGACTTTTTTTCTTTTATATTTCAATGAAACTTAGCAGGTGTGCAATATGGGGTAGTTGTAAATGACATACTTTGGAGCTTGCTTATATAATGAATGTGTTTTAGACTTATGGCCCATAGAAATTAATCTGCATTTACATGATATATAGAGTGTATGGCACAAACTTCCTCTTCACTTTTGGAGATATTTTAATGTATAACTTGAATGTTATACTCCTTACAACAAAGTTGTGGTCTGATTATAGAATTCAAGGTATCTTAACACATTTATATTCTGTAGACAAAGCGCTGTGTGGAGGTTATTCATAGCCTTCAATGATAGTCCTAAATAGTATCTGTCAACATTGTAATATTTCATTAGATTCATAGTAGTTAAAACAATTTTGGTATAACAATATCTGACTGGTTTTAATGTGCGTAATTGGTAAGAGCCTCTGTCCTGTAACAAGGAGGTCAGGGGTTCAACACCCAGACGCAACATACCACTGCAATGACCGGGAAAGGAGGGCTGGCACTGTGCCAGGGTCACAGTTAAAAAGAAATTGTTGCATAGAAATTGTTGCATTGACATTCTCAATGAAACAAATGTCACATATATATGTGTTAAAAATTCAAAAATTCATAGAGGACACCATGAAAAGACCTATGCGAACAGCATAAAACCAGATCAGCCTGCTAGTAACTCGCAGGCTGATCAGGTTTTATGCTGTTCGCTGCTCCTCAGTGGTCTGGAAATGAGGATTTTATAATTAAATTTGGTAAGGTTTAACTGTGGTTTTCTGCAGATCAGGCTTTATGTGGTACCTATTGAGTGCGTCAAAATGAGTCTATAAAGGGTTAATCGTAAAAAAAGAAAAAGGGGGGCGCGGACTGGAAAAGGTTAAAGAATCAAGTTGTGAAGTAATTCTGATACTATCATTCCTGTAGTGCTTACAGGAAGGAGAAAATGGACTATCAAAATGTAAACGGAAATAACTTCTTGATTAACATTTATAACATGTCCAACCAGAGCAGATAAATTCAGTCGCTTCTATCAATATTTAATGCAGTTAATGATGGCAGTGCTAGACTTGTATTGAAAGGAAATGCGTTTCCTCAGCCCGGCATTCAAATTACCAGGCTAATGAGGTAATTTGTTTAACTTAATTCAATTATAATGTACATGCCAGCAGGTATAGTGCAGCAGAATAATTGGTCTCCCAAAGCTGAAGATGCAAGATAAGGGGAGATAATTAAAGTTTGATCAAATTTGTCTGGCTGGTAGGAACGGTATCCAGGATGATGGAAGAGGTACATAACTCATAGCTGATGCTTTCACTTCCTGTATGTAGAATTTTGCGAAACAGCCTTGAATGGTTTAAACACCAAGTGGTTTGAAAATACAAGACCGTGCTTCTCAAAGCATCTGAAATAGAAAAGTGCAATGACTAACAAACCAAACTCTACCTGTTTTTTTTTTTAATTATCTCCCTTTATTTTTTTAAAAATGGTTTTGTCTTTAGCATAATATTTTCTCCTTTGCTATATTGATTTGACATAGTCATGAATGGCTTTCAATTGACATCAATAATTTGACATCTGACCTCTTGGGGTTGCTGCCAAAATGTGATTGGCTCAGGTGAGAGCATTGTGTTTCTTGAATACATCTTGTTGGATTTGCATTAAGATACTTTGCAACAATTTCTGACACAGCAATTTGGGAGACAAAACAGATTGCGAAATTTCAGTGTTTTTGGTTTATATACAAATTGTACAACCAGTGAGTGCCATGAAAGCAATTTAGATTAATGTTTGCTTAACATGAAAAGATCCAGATTTGATTATTTGAAGGTTTGATATTTTCTCGTCGTTATTGACAAGGAAAGATATTAAATTTGTAATACAAGCACCAATTTGGATACACTTCAAACAAGTGTGCATGATAGAGGAATTTGTCTCATCTAATATATTATATTGATCAAATCATTTGACAGTGGTTAATTTCATTGAGTTAGTATAACAGGCAGTTTTATGGGAATTTCCCAGTATAATAATTATTTTGATTTGATTTAAATATTTATTTTAAATCAGTTGGGAAACTTTCTTTTTTCCCAACATTTACTATTTCTTCTTGATGGTTCCTGGGTTGGACAACTACATAAACTTTGTACCTGTCTTAGGCTTTCTATTTCTTTTATGTCTGTTGGAAACTATTTTACTACGGCTGGTACTTAAATCCCTCTCAACTCTACCTGGGTTGGACCAGTACTTTGCACCTTTGAATTCATGCATTCTCTCACCTCCAAACTTGCTATTACCCCAGGGTTTTATTTCCCTAAACTCTGTCGACCAGCCCACAAAAAAAAGGTATTAAGATCAGTAACCTATCAGTGGCCTGTATAAATATGATATTTGTAGAGTTCACAATTCTTTCCAAAATCATGAGGTCTGTGTAAAGCATGAGGTCTCACTGTGTAAAGAACCTACATTATTTCCATGTATCTTCAATATTTGTGTACAATACAATTTTGGTATCAACAAAAAGTATTCCCATGCTGAAAAAAATGAAATTATGCTTCCTAGAGGGCTTCCCTCCTAAATGATTGAGGACCATTATTTGTAGATTCTGTAATGAATTAATGGCCAGTAGTTAAAGATGCGATCATGGACATTGCATTCTCCCAGGAGATAACATATACTGGAGACTGGCACGTCACTCTCTAATTAGATTGTTATAAGGATGCTGATGTGGAGAAATACCAGGAAAGCCTTTGGTGACAGGGATCGGTACGTCATAAAGAATGTAAATGATTCTTAGCTGGATCATCAGGAAAGGGGATCATCCTGTGTCGATTGGCATTGTTTAGTTGTTGTTGGAAAAGGATTTTGTGGCCAGCTCATGATGGGATGATTTTTGAAGGAAAAAAAACCAACACCTACATATAAAGAGTATTATAAAGTAGAAAGATAACCCTATTTCTTGGTCTAGGCAGTCACGTGGTTAGAGAGTCAGAGCCAGAATCAGGAGGTTGCGGGTTTGATCCCTGGCCATGGCATACCAAATTTAAAAAAAAAAGGTTCTGGTTTAGCTTCCTTAATTTATAAGTACTAAAGTTAATTTTCTAAATATGTTCAAGAAAAGTCCACCCTTATTTGCAATGCAATTTTTATTATAAAGTATTATTTTATTTGGCCTGCGTTTCAAAAAAAAAAAAAAAAAATTCCTTAAGACCAAATTTTAAAGATTAGAAATCCTTTATTCTTTTTTCCTTGTATACATGCTGTTATTAGCTTGTACTGACAGCAACCAAATCTTAGAAAATTCATATTTTATGGTGTTAAACAGAAATTGAGAATTTTGAATTGAGGTAAATTTATCTTTGACATAATTTTTGTGAATGCATGCTTAGTTTTCAAAAGACACTTGCAGAGGATTACGGTCACCCAAAGTTAAGAATATCTAACTAAAATATATTTTTAAATCTCCATTATTTTATAATGTTCAAAGTCTAAGGGCCATAACTCTGTCAAAACTTAGTGAGGGTCAGAAAAATGCAAACATTGCAAATTCAGTATAGTATTTCTAAACTTTGTGAAAACCTTTTTCGAAATATTGATGAATGTAGCGATTCATATCTTCCTCAGTTTTGATCCATTCAGGGGGACCGCTTGCCTCTTGTTTGAATTTGAGAACAGTATTGATTTACTTTCATAAAACCTTTAGATTTCCTAGGGTAGAGTTGTCGTCCTAGTATTTCCACTTGCAATACATCCCTCAAGTGTTTCATGAGCACTAAGGGCCACCATATCTCTAACAAAAAAAGGTGATGGTGAGCAAAACTCTGTAACACCTGAGTCCTTTTGTTAGTGAATACTCACCTACATGCCAAAAACAAAGTCAAGAGATCTGTTATAATTAGTCAAAAATCATCTCAATATCTTTAAAAAGATAGAAAAAAGTTTGGAAAACTTAATTGTACACAGATTGTATTTTGGAATGATGGAATGGTAGACATGGGTAAAACTATTGGTCATGACCACTTAGTTAAAAAAGGCATTTAATATCGGGAACTGTTATTGGAATATTGTTTGGAATTTTAATGTCCATGGTCTAGGATTATTATTGAACCTACTTAACATTTTCCCTCATAGAGGACACCATGAAAAGACCTATGCGAACAGCATAAAACCAGATCAGCCTGCGAGTAACTCGTAGGCTGATCAGGTTTTATGCTGTTCGCTGCTCCTCAGTGGTCTGGAAATGAGGATTTTGTAATTAAATTTGGTAAGGTTTAACTGCGGTTTTCTGCAGATCAGGTTTTATGTGGTACCTATTGAGTGCGTCAAAATGAGTCTACATGAGGAAAAGGGTTAATAAAAGCTATATAAAAGCTTTATTTGCTTTTAACATTAGATAAAATTAAAGAACACAAGAATCTGTCATTAAATCAGGAACAATGGAATGACGCAGTGGCTTCATGGGATGTGACCACATTGATTATTTACGTATGCATTGGTTTCAAAATAAACTTTTTTGTAAGGGGGTGGGGGGGTTGCTAGCATTGATAGCTGGTGTTATTTAATGGGAAACAGTAATGACACCCATAATAGTATGTCATGGGCTTGCAGATATATTTGATCCTGGTATTTATTTACACAGCATATTAGATAAATTAGTGGGGTCAAAGGGCTTTGAAACATCCATTAACTATGAAGTCGTCAAAACCAAAACTTTGCAACTTTTTAGATTATTGAACTTTTAAAGTGTTAATAACAAGTCTGTTGAACAACAAAATGTTGTTGCTTATGGCAAACAATCACTAGCATTAGTCATTAAAAACAGGTCGTCTTAAGGGGTCTGAAGATTTTCAAATAGGCTAAATTCAACAAACTAATGTAAGAAGCAGGCATTTTGGCCAGCGACAGGCTCTTGATTGAGAATGCTGAGACCAGTTGCATGGTGGGATTACACTTAAAAAAAAAACTCCAGTCCGATGAAATTGATCAAATCTGATTCAGTCATCATTAAATGTAATTACATTGTTATAGGCGTTTCGTCTTGCCTGTAAAATGGTCTTCAGACTCATTGATGTCATTCTGACCTTGAGTTGCTTGATTTGTACTGGAAAATTCTTTGTCCAGTCATTGGCCATTTGTCAAAACATTTTTCGGCATTATATCAAGGATAAATTCAGCTGAATTGCAGCCTTAAAACCAAATTTTAGATATCAAAATTAATATATTATGACTGGTAATATGTTACTCATGCTTAATGGAGTTTAATGGTATATGATTGATTTTAATGGTATATGATTGATTTTAATGGGGTATGTTTATGTGCAGGACTGATCAAATTTTAGAACATAAAATTACCATTTCATTACATTGAACTTTGGAACATTAATTTAAAGATGTTCAGTCCAACTTTTATCCCTATCAATCTTGACAGAAGGTTATATATTGAAATAGTCTGTATGAAAATATAGCATGCAACATTTATATTCCCAGAAATGTCAAATGATTGAAACTGAAGATCTAAAAGAAAACGCTAATTAATTGACAAGTACACATTAAGATTACCTAAAATAGTATGAAACAGTCATATCGCTTTCAGAAATGCGCGGAATGTCATGAAGATTAATGAGGCAACAAACAGACTGCAGGTTTTTAGCTCACCAGAGCACAACGTGCTCAAGGTGAGCTATTGGGATCACCTTCCGTCTGTCGTCAACAATTTGCTTTAAAGGACATCTTATCTAAAACAGATTGGTAGAAATTGATGAAACTTGGCATGAATGATCCTTGGGTGAACCTTCACAAAAATTGTTAAAAGAAACTTGATCCATGCAGAACTCTGGTTGCCATGGCAACCAACACCATTTTATTTTAAAAACTTAAAAAATCATCTTCTCTGAAACCATGGTCAGAAATTAATTTCTTTGGAAAATGGTCACCTCATTGTCATCTACCATAATTGCTAAAATGATGTTGATCCCTTAAGAAATAAGGCCTTAAAGTTTCCTTATATACTCTATATAGAAAATTTCAAAAATCATCTTCTCTGAAACCAATGATCAGAATCTAATTTCATTTGACACAAATGGTCACCTAATTTTTAGCTCGACTGATCAAAGAATATGAGAGCTATTGTAGTCCTCCTTGTGTCGGCTTCAGCGTTGCAGGCTTTGCAGCTCTTGGTTAAAGTTTTGAATGCAAGTTACTATCAGCTTTATATCTCAATAACCAATTATGGTATTGACTTGAAAGCTCATGAATATGTTCAGGTGAATCAGACAAACAAAGTTGATAACTTTTGATGGAATATATTTATTGAATTTAATATAAATTATGGCCCCTTTTTAGCTCACCTGAGCACAACGTGCTCATGGTGAGCTTTTGTGATTGCCTTTTGTCCGGCGTCCGGCGTCCGTGCGTGCGTGCGTGCGTCTTGCGTCAACTTTTCCTTTAAACAACTTCTCCTCCTAAACCACTGGATGGATTTTGACCAAACTTCACAGGAATCATCCTTATCATGACCTCTATCAAAGTTGTTCAGATTATTTTGATTGGGTGAATAAGTAGGTCAAAGGAGCTAAAAATAGATTTTAAAAATAATAATTTAAAAAATCTTCTTCTCCCAAACCACAAGGCCTAGCCTTTTGATTTTTGGTATGTAGCATGATCTTATGACTCTCTGCCAAGATTGTACAAATTATGACCCTGGGGTCAAAATTGGCCCCGCCCCAGGGGTCACTTGATTTCACATAGGCTAATATAGGAAAAACTTGAAAAAATCTTCTTCTTCGAAACCACAAGGCCTAACCTTTTGATTTTTGGTATGTAGCATGATCTTATGACTCTCTACCAAGATTGTTCATATTATGACCCTGGGGTCAAAATTGGCCCCGCCCCAGGGGTCACTTGATTTAACATAGGCTAATATAGAAAAAAACTTGAAAAATCTTCTTCTCAGAAACCACAAGCAGGGTTTAATATTTGGATGTAGCATGTCTTATGACTCTCTACAGATTGTTAAAATTATGACCCTGGGGTCAAAATTGGCCCCGCCCCAGGGGTCACTTGATTTAACATAGGCTGATATAGGAAAAAAAACTTGAAAAATCTTCTTCTCAGAAACCACAAGGCCCCAGGGGTTTAGATATTTGGTATGTAGCATGGTCTTATGACTCTCTACTAAGATTGTTAAAATTATGACCCTGGGGTCAAAATTGGCCCCGCCCCAGGGGTCACTTGATTTAACATAGGCTGATATAGGAAAAAAAACTTGAAAAATCTTCTTCTCAGAAACCACAAGGTGAGTTAAGATATTTGGTTGTAGCATGTCTATGATCTCTACAAAGTTTGTTCAAATCATGACCCTGGGGTCAAAATTGACCCCGCCCCAGGGGTCATTTGATTTAACATAGGCTAATAGAGAAAAACACTTGAAAAATCTTCTTCTCAGAAACCACAAGGCCTCGAGTTAAGATATTTGGTATGTAGCATTGTCTAATTGATTCTTACCAAGTTTGTTCAAATCATGATGCTGGGGTTAAAATTGGCCCCGCTCCACGGGGATCACTTGATTTTACATTAAGACTTATATTGGAAAAAAAACCTAGACAAATCTTCAAGGTCTGGAGTTTATATATTTGGTATGTAACATGGGCTAAAAGACCTCTACCAAGTAGAGTGTGGAAGTGTGTTGCATTGTCTAGTCGATTCTTACCAACTTTGTTCAAATCATGACCCTGGGGTCAAAATTGGCTCTGCCCCAGGGGTCACTTGATTTTACATAGCCTAATGATACCAGGTGAGCGATCCAGGGCCATCATAGCCCTCTTGTTTACTTAGAAATTTTGGTTAAAGTTTTGCATGCAATAGAAAATTTGGTTAAAGTTTTGCATGCAAGCTAAGATCCAGCTTGTATCTCAATAACCATTCATGGTATTGACTTGAAAGTTTATGAGTATGTTTAGGGCATCAGACAGCCAAGGTAGATAACTTTTGATGGAATATATTACAAATTATGGCCCCTTTTTTGACTTTGAAATTTGGTCAAAGTTTTGCATGCAAGGCACTTTCATGCTCATATCTCAGTATCCATGCATGTGATTAATTTGAAACATCTTTAATACACTTAGGGGTATCATACTATCAAGGTAGATAACTCTTGATGGAATATATTACAAGTTATGGCCCCTTTTTAACTTAGAAATTTGGTTAAAGT
>CM037786.1:5967376-6017376 GCA_021229015.1 Solen grandis
GCAAATACGTACACATTACAGAATTTATATACAAGTTATAAGTATGGGATCTATCTGTGTTATATTTACACGAGGTATATCTTAAACATATCGTTGACTTTAGACCTTTTAATAATTCATAAATTGTCGAAAGGAGGAAGATGGCTAAATCTAGATTATGCAATATATATCATGCATGATATCGGAGGCGAATTTCACTCCTTATTCATTTGTTAAAGTATTCAATAGAACATTACTCTATGCTCATATCTAAACACGAATCGCAAATAATTTCCAATTTAAAATCATTTTATCGTTATGAAAACTGAATGCCTCCCAATCTTTCATGTACGTGTGCTGAATATATAAATAAACTGAAACGTAATACTGGAAGAAAAATTTCATTTAAGGTCATGCGTTCCCTTAGTATAAATTCAAATTCATACATGTACTTCGCTTATTATGTGAATTGATCCCGTGAATGAATATGTAAGGGACAAAGATTGAAAACTGTCAAAATGTTAATTGAAAAGACACATCGGGGCACATAGGGCCTCCGTGTGTGTGTGTGTGTGTGTGTGTGTGTGTGCTAATTAATCAATCAATCATATAGTCTTGCTTTTTTGATACATACTAACGCTATTCAAAAGCTGATTATGATATGTATTTTCATTTATTATCCTTTTATGAAGGATCAGTTTAAAGCATTAAAGATGGTAGATTGGCGTGTGAAAAAAGTAATCCTAAGGTTTAATCTGTATATTTTGATTGAATTTCTAAAACGGAATGCGTGAAGATTAGTCACGAAGTTTGCGCAGGAACGAATGAGGTAATCATTAAAAATAGCAGACAGGCCACAATTAAATCGAGAAAAAAACTAAAATGCCTTAAGTTTTAGATAAGAATACAAATTTTGCCCAAATAATGTAAACTATAATTTTCATGTAGAAATATTTATATTTAGCCGTCACCGGTGAACTTACAGTTCACGGGTTTCGCATTTGGGGCGGGAGGTCGCTTGTCCGATCCCCAACCGTGACAAACCAAAGCCATTAAAAACTCGCACCGGAACTCCATGCTTTGCGTTTAGCAGGAGTATTGTACGATTTGGTGTAATATAGAATATCAATATCATTCCACATGCCTTTGATGTGACACTGGAGAGCGCTAGCACTTTCTCTGTCTTTGGTATACAGTGTCTCTTAATTGCCTGAATTGCCGTTGGGAAGGCACAGCCATTTAAAACACATACCAAATTTTTCTCATACCATTACAAAATCACGAGATCATGATTTTGTTGATACGTGTTCAAATTCAGGGAACGAAATATCAGGAACTGAGACCTCCTTGATGCTTTTATTAACTACACATGCTTTATACCCCATACTTAGTGTCAGTAAGTTAATGTTTGGGATAAGTGAACTTGCCCAAAATGACAACAATAAGTTGATTCAGAGTTTCCATAAATACAAAACGCTTTAATTAACTTCTTTATTTCATACACCCTTCTACATGTCAATCGATAAAGATGTTGTTAGCGGGGTATACTTTCATACAGTGACTATATTGTTTATTATTATAATTTGTTTATGGGTTTGCATCGGTTCATCTCTGTAAATATGCGTTACTAAGTTATTCCCAATATCTTAAAACATTTAACAATAATTACATATATCATAATATCATCATCCGAAATATATTTGACTGAATGTATACTTTGGAGAAAACCGAATCTAAGTTGTAATAACTTGTGGTTTATCCATTTGCTCATAATTTAAGTATATGTATCATATATGTATTGATGTATGTAATATGAGTAATAAAATATGTTTAAATCAATACCCCATACTTCTGGTCACTCAGATTTTTTCATGTTTTCATGTCGGTGGTCTCACTCGGATGCCCCTTGTTCACCCCTACCCCCTTTGTAATATTGCCTATTGTTAGAGATAAACTACAAAACAATGCAGCCTCAGCACTTTTCAAAATACTTACGAATATAAGGATTTAATCTCAGTACGTATGTAACTTTTATTTCTGAATTGTGTTTGTGGGTAGCCTGAAAATGAACCCGCCTACCTCATTAGGCTATAAATAGACATCTTCCTGTTTGATATCTTTACTCCGCTCCATCCTATTTAGGACACGCCTTACTTCGTAAGAACAGGTATTTGATATTTTTATTCATATTTCAATATATACATTACTTACGTTTAGATTTTCTTTTTATTATTTTTATCAGAAATTGCTTAAAATATCACAAAATAAAAATGTACATTTTGTATTTGTCAATGAAAATCAACAGAGTACAACAAACTGTGAAAATCTGCTGCAACATGGATTTTTTTCTTTAAGAAGAAAATAAAAGAACGTAAATGATATTTGATTTGGATTTATCCATAGATTGAAAAATATACATAATTTTTTTTCACAAACGATTCAGCCGAAATTATTGTTAGTCTTGTAACACAATGTGAATGTGCAAACATGAAAATATTACTTATATTCAGTTGACCATTTGCACTATGTGCTCAAGGTGAGCTTTTGTGATCAACCTGCGTCCGTCGTCGTGCGTCGTGTGTCGTCAACAATTTGCTTTAAACAATATCTCCTCTGAAACAGAATTCTGGACAGAATTTAATTAATCTTGGCATGGATGATCATTGGGTGAACACGAATGTTGCTAAAATAAACTTGATCCATACAGATTTCTGGTTGCCGTGGCAACAGAAAGAAAAAAATATGAACACTTTAAAAATCATCTCCTTCAAAACTACTGGCCAGATTTCAAAATGTTTTAGTACAGATCTTCCTTGGGTAACCCAGTTTTTACTTATATATAGGTCTGGTGTAATAGAAATATTTGTTGTTTTTTTTGTTCCAATATACACTGACGGGAAGTTCTAACGGATCACTTTTTTAAATTATCTGTTTTAACTTACACATTTGAGAGTAGTTTTATATCATAGCTTACTGTCATTGTAATTCGCAACCACTTTCATTGAAACTTTTCACATACCCGAAAATGAAATACAATTTGATTCTTACAATGCCCAAGGTTTTGAGATATTTCATAAATTTAAAATGATCGATTAGAACTTTCCGTCAGTATTTACTGCCTAACAATCGAAGCACCCTCATATTAGCTTCATGGGTGTAACGTTTCCGAGTTATAAGGAGATAATAAAGTATGAGAGTATAGTTAGGTGGTTTAAGATATGGAATGAGTGTCGGTGGATGATATAATGACAATGTTTCGGAATATGGCTTGAAGACAATATCTGGTATATGGGTCTAAACTACTAAAATGAAAGATGATGAAAATTATCTCATGACAAATTATCAAACAAAACAATGATCAATGTTGCCAAAAATCTAATGTGATATGAAACAATATGTGCATGAAGCTAAAAAAATGACAATGAATTTTCCTCAGGCTGCTTTGCCAGATGATTAGAAATGAACTAAACAATGTCAATGAAACTTGGTAAATACACACTAGAATATAATCTATTCACAAGATACCTTGCTTCAGCAAATTAAATGAATGCACAGATATAAATTTTCCTAAGCTACCTGCTTAAATACAATGATCACCATATTTGATAAAAAAAAATAATAATAATAATTAAAGAGATACAGTGTCCTTAGACCAAAATGTTCCAATGCTAAAGTAACTATAGCCTGATGACAACAATCAAGATATACTGTCTAATATGCCAAAACCACGCTGATACAAGGATCATGGAACTACGACCTGGGCTACTATTGTGTTTCAGCTAACAAACTTCCCTTTCTGTAGCGCTGAGCACTACAGAAAACACGGGCATTGTTTCGTGAAACAACAATTTGTCCCTAATGTCCCAGTCCAATCAACCTATGTAGCGTTTATATATATATAGCAATAATATCGGAGCTCTGCAAAACACGTCTGCACCCAAAGAGAGCTAGCGATCGACTGACTGAATGATCACTTCTTATCAAGAGACGCTTAAGTCATTCTCCAAAATAACCATGATTAATATCAACCAATCAGAATTCAGTAGTAATTTCGCTACATCACCAAGTTTAAAAAGAAAGTACATGTAGTATGAATTCTATGATAAATGTTTTAAATGTGAAAGACAATGAACTGATCGTAAAACATGAAGAAACCCTGAATGAAATATAAATAAAATCAAAGCGATTTAAATACCTTTTACCTTTAAAACTTATAAAATGCAGACTGTATTTGCGCTTCCGGTTAGACAAGGGAAATAACCCATAACGGTTTAAAATAAAAGCTATCGGTACAGCAACCGTGACCTCAGTTTCATCACCCACGCCTCCGGGTACATACGTCCCGTATGGTCAATAAATAAATAATAATAAGATGTGAAAGTATAACAACATCTTTAATCCTCCTGAGAACTATGAAACTGTAAAAATAATACGTCCCATGACGTAGTAAAACGTAAAACATAACAAATAATGAACTGTTCATATGGGAAGTTATCATCATGAAATGTCAGGACCCGAAACTAAATTTACTTAGCATGTGAGCTAGTGATGTAGGAATAAAATGAATGTTTGTTGTTACAAAGTTTCCCACACATGTTGCAACTGAATGGGTCATTGTGACAGTGCCAACCCTTATGGACGGAGTAAATGATCTCATATTGGCTCATATCTGGGGGTAGAAAACATTGGACTTGGTGCACGTTTCTGCCTTTCTGTCACAAAGCGATATGGGTCAGGATTATATTCATCATGTGAACCTTGCTCTTCTATAGGGCTATAACATGGTGGTACAGTTTAGTCACAAGACTGTGACTTCTCCCTTTTTTCCTCCTTTAATTCTCCATAAAAGGCCCCATAATCTATCTTGGCACCAGATCCGTGTGTCCGCATGTCATACCTTGGCTTATTCTCATCACGGGTATGGATATCATCATGCTTTTTCATCTGAGAACTAATGTTTGCATTTTTCAGCATTTCTAAATCTTTCAGCTGCCTCTCAAGAAATGTGATTTCCATCTCCAACTGAGTCTTACTTAGTAAACTACCCAACCTCTCATCCATTCTTGACATTCTGCTCTCAAGCTTATGCGCTTCATCTTTTGGGAATTAAACTATCCCACCGCTCCACCAATTTTAGTAACGTTTTTAAAGTTGAGAGTATAGTTTGGTTTAAGATATGGAATGAGTGTCGGTGGATGATATAATGACAATGTTTCGGAATATGGCTTGAAGACAATATCTGGTATATGGGTCTAAACTACTAAAATGAAAGATGATGACAAATTATCTCATGACAAATTATCAAACAAAACAATGATCAATGTTGCCAAAAATCTTAATGTGATATGAAACAATATGTGCATGAAGCTAAAAAAATGACAATGAATTTTCCTCAGGCTGCTTTGCCAGATGATTAGAAATGAACTAAACAATGTCAAAGAAACTTGGTAAATACACACTAGAATATAATCTATTCACAAGATACCTTGCTTCAGCAAATTAAATGAATGCACAGATATAAATTTTCCTAAGCTACCTGCTTAAATACAATGATCACCATATTTGATAAAAAAAAAAAAATAATAATAATTAAAGAGATACAGTGTCCTTAGACCAAAATGTTCCAATGCTAAAGTAACTATAGCCTGATGACAACAATCAAGATATACTGTCTAATATGCCAAAACCACGCTGATACAAGGATCATGGAACTACGACCTGGGCTACTATTGTGTTTCAGCTAACAAACTTCCCTTTCTGTAGCGCTGAGCACTGCAGAAAACACGGGCATTGTTTCGTGAAACAACAATTTGTCCCTAATGTCCCAGTCCAATCAACCTATGTAGCGTTTATATATATATAGCAATAATATCGGAGCTCTGCAAAACACGTCTGCACCCAAAGAGAGCTAGCGATCGACTGACTGAATGATCACTTCTTATCAAGAGACGCTTAAGTCATTCTCCAAAATAACCATGATTAATATCAACCAATCAGAATTCAGTAGTAATTTCGCTACATCACCAAGCTTAAAAAGAAAGTAGTATGAATTCTATGATAAATGTTTTAAATGTGAAAGACAATGAACTGTTCGTAAAACATGAAGAAACCCTGAATGAAATATAAATAAAATCAAAGCGATTTAAATACCTTTTACCTTTAAAACTTATAAAATGCAGACTGTATTTGCGCTTCCGGTTAGACAAGGGAAATAACCCATAACGGTTTAAAATAAAAGCTATCGGTACAGCAACCGTGACCTCAGTTTCATCACCCACGCCTCCGGGTACATACGTCCCGTATGGTCAATAAATAAATAATAATAAGATGTGAAAGTATAACAACATCTTTAATCCTCCTGAGAACTATGAAACTGTAAAAATAATACGTCCCATGACGTAGTAAAACGTAAAACATAACAAATAATGAACTGTTCATATGGGAAGTTATCATCATGAAATGTCAGGACCCGAAACTAAATTTACTTAGCATGTGAGCTAGTGATGTAGGAATAAAATGAATGTTTGTTGTTACAAAGTTTCCCACACATGTTGCAACTGAATGGGTCATTGTGACAGTGCCAACCCTTATGGACGGAGTAAATGATCTCATCTTGGCTCATATCTGGGGGTAGAAAACATTGGACTTGGTGCACGTTTCTGCCTTTCTGTCACAAAGCGATATGGGTCAGGATTATATTCATCATGTGAACCTTGCTCTTCTATAGGGCTATAATATGGTGGTACAGTTTAGTCACAAGACTGTGACTTCTCCCTTTTTTCCTCCTTTAATTCTCCATAAAAGGCCCCATAATCTATCTTGGCACCAGATCCGTGTGTCCGCATGTCATACCTTGGCTTATTCTCATCACGGGTATGGATATCATCATGCTTTTTCATCTGAGAACTAATGTTTGCATTTTTCAGCATTTCTAAATCTTTCAGCTGCCTCTCAAGAAATGTGATTTCCATCTCCAACTGAGTCTTACTTAGTAAACTACCCAACCTCTCATCCATTCTTGACATTCTGCTCTCAAGCTTATGCGCTTCATCCATTCTTGGGATATGGGTAAGTAACAGTAATAGCTACTATTAAACTATCCCACCGCTGCCACCAATTTTTGTAACGTTTCCGAGTTATAAGGAGATAATAAAGTATGAGAGTATAGTTATGTGGTTTAAGATATGGAATGAGTGTCGGTGGATGATATAATGACAATGTTTCGGAATATGGCTTGAAGACAATATCTGGTATATGGGTCTAAACTACTAAAATGAAAGATGATGACAAATTATCTCATGACAAATTATCAAACAAAACAATGATCAATGTTGCCAAAAATCTTAATGTGATATGAAACAATATGTGCATGAAGCTAAAAAAATGACAATGAATTTTCCTCAGGCTGCTTTGCCAGATGATTAGAAATGAACTAAAATAATGTCAATGAAACTTGGTAAAGTACGTCGCGTTTTGGACTTTTTTTGACAAAGAACGCCGGGCGACAACGCGGCCTCGGTGTATATTCTGGGAAAACAAAAAAGTTTTCCGCCTTTCTCACACTTATAAAGACTGTCTGCAAAATCGAGCCATTTTGAAATGGCCTTAACCGTTAAACTATTCGCTAATCCAATAACACAACTGCTTGACCAACAACATAAATTGCTTTCATACTGTACTCTTACTCGTATCTATATGGCATAAACTCTGTCAACTATACAATCATGGCCCCAGGAATATAGACTAACTCTCGGTAAGGGTTAAACATTTTTGCGACGTAATCCTTTGTTATTTTAGTGGACTGAAATTAATGCTGCGGTAGATCGATAACAAATGATGACGTCATTAAAATAGGTACAGCCCGAGAAAGATAACGAAATATTTCCTCGCGGGTAGATCAAGGTATTGTTACTACAGTGTCTTTTTAAACTAAAATTATAGTTTGTTCCAATAAAAATCGACGAGACTATTGAAAGCTACATAGCTCTGTGTATAAAGCCTGTGAAAAAAATATTTTGTCAAACACATTACTGTTTATTCACACTTTGTGATTCCATTACCTATCACCCAATTTCAAAGCAATAACATAACACAATTCCAAGATATAAGGCCACCAGTCGCACTAACAAAAGAAGAAAATTTAACAAGCCATTTTGGAATGATGAACTGAGCAATCTATGGCAAACAATGTGTAGTTGTGAAAATGATTTTATTAACTGTAAAGGGATTCGTACAGAACGCAGTGGGAAGAGGACCCAGTATATAATTGCAAGGAACAAGTTTGATAAGTGTCTCCATCAGTGTGAACGGGCATATAGACGTACGATGGCTAAAGATATAGAATCTATTACGACTTCGAATCCGACAGAATTTTGGGAAAAGATTAAAAAATTAGGCCTCGGAAAGACACTTTGATCCCGGAAGAGGTGATTGATGAATATGGGAACGTGACGAGAGAGAAGGCGGCGATTTATGATAGGTGGTCCCGTGATTTTGAGAACATTGTGAACATATTCTTTTATGTACTGATTCATTAATGTAACGGCCAGTTTCAATGCGAAGAGGCAATATACCACTTCGAAATTGAGCCAATAATGATCGTTCGTGTTTAAGAAGATTAAGACACATATTTTTCTACCTCAAAATCATCCTTAAACAGTCTGTAGGTTCTCAGTTTAGATGTGACAATGTGACCTCCGGGAGATTGAATCTGAAACACATTTCTTATTGAATTGTCCTAAATACGAAGGTGTGAGAGAAGAGTCATTTGGTAATATGTTGCTTGATAATAATTTTATGTCAATTACTTCTAATGAAAAGGTACGGTCACTATTAATAGATTATCCACGAAAGACAGCAAAATTTCTCGTGAAAGCAATGCTTATCAGACAAAGACATGCATATGTATAATGCTTTTATCAATATGTATAATGGTATTGTTTTGTCAGTCATTAATAATATTCTTCAGTCATAATATTTGATCTCAGTATAATATGTTAAAAATATATATAATTTTACATTTATATGTACTTTAATTGTATGTGACATATAGGCCCATTTTTATTGATCTTGTACTGTATAGATGTATAACACATGTCACTATAATAAACAATTTACTTACTTACTTACTTACTTACTTACTTACTTACTTACTTACTTACTTATAAGCATTTCATCTTTTAGAATACGCTGAGCGATTTATATTGACTAAATAGTAAAGAAATGTTTACAATCCGAGTTGGCCCAGTCATATGGCAGACACCTTGTGATCGAAAAATTCCAGGTTCAAGAGAGTATTTCATTTGATATTCAGATAGCATTCACGCCTTTTTTTTCCTGGTATAAGTTTCGATATGGGTACATTTCATATACTTGAACATTGATGATTCATGAGCTAGTTTTCCATTTTGTTTAATTTATATACATTTTTAAAAGAAAGATCTTGTCAACGAGCAAAAGTAAATACAACACAATTCTACAATGAGATTTGAACCTGTGTTTGCGCAGTAAACAGGATTTTTCCCAATGGCTTTATCCACTGAGCTACTTTGCTTCTCATAGACAAGCTGAGAAGTTTAGGTCATTTTTTTTTTATTTATCTGAAAAAGCTTGACAATCACATTACCATTAAAAGAGTTAATGCTATTCAAAATGTATTTGCTTATCTCTTTGTAATTATTTGTTTCACTATACAGTAGAACCTCGCCAAAATCGAACATCAAGAAACCGAATTCCCCGCCATTTTGAAGTTTATTTTCGGTCCCGATTTCTTCCCTTCTTATTATTAACTAAAATAAAATGTTTAATCCGATAAACCCAGGTGTCAGATCTTGAATACATTCCATATCATTGCGTTCGTCACCGGCATGCGACGCTACCTGAAACAGCAGATGGACGGTAAAAATATGAATCACTATGTTGACATGTTTGAACGATTATGTTAATCAGAAACACCGCAGTAGATTATGAAATGTTATTACTTTTCAAAACATGCAAATAGTATTTAGATCTATGTACGTAAAAGGATGTTTTCACGGCAGAACGATTTCTACGATCTACAAGATACAAGAAGCTTTATTTAACGTCGGTCTAGTGTAACAAAATAACATTAGCATGTAGCTATTTGCCGACAAAGTAAAACAAAGCATCAGCTTAAAATAACAAACAACAGACATAACAGGGTACCTGTAAATGAACGCATGATTAAGAATAAATATTTATTAATACTACTAAAGATTAGCTTGTCACATAGACAAGTTTGTTAAAACTAAAAAATTGAAAATATAAAATAGGGTTAAATGATTAAAGCTAAGCATGGTACATGTATTTTGCAAAGCAAAGATCACAGCCAAACACAAACATCAATAATTGCATGACTAAAGAAATAAGATAAATTGAGTTTCTAAAACACTATGCTATACATGACAATTACAATACAAACATCCAGCCGAACACAAAGGATAAATCACATAAATGTTATGACATAGGAGAAAAAAAAATGAAATAAATGTACAAAGTTGCTAAACACAAAAAATTAATAAGCAAAAAAAAAAAAAAAAAAAAAAAAAAAAAAAATTAAACAAGGGGAAACAGGTAACGATCAGGTGCACTGGTAATGAAAACGCAGACATGCACGCACAAAAACTATAATTTCCATCGGATTTTTAATCCGAATAATCGTTATTTCGAAGTTTTCAGCTTGGTCACAAGGACTTCGGTTAACGAGGTTCTACTGTACTTGAAAAATATAGTTACTTTCGTAGTTTTAGTAAAAAAAATCATTTAACCTCTATCTATCCCTCTCAACAGTTTCTGAATTAAACCAGTACTTTCAGAGTAGAGATGTTATTGATGTGTTTTACCTCAAGGCTGTAAAAGTAAAATGGAATAGATATGTACGCTGGGCAACAGAGCATTGTTTCACCGCGAGACTGACTCTCCCATATTCTTGACAATTTTGAATCATTCTGTGTTAAAAAATAAATATAAACAAAAGGACGTTGGTGGAAAAACTGATTTCATTTCATTGTTGTAGTGTTTATTTATTTCTTATTGTTTGGGTGTGTGTGTGTGGGGGGGGGGGTGAAGTCATCCTGTCATTTAATGCTTCTCAAGGTTGATGCATATATAATCAAATTAAAAAAAAATAGACACAGTCGTTGTTACGACAAAACTGGGATAAAGCCCTGTAATCATGATAGAATGGTTCACATCTGTCAATAGGTTAATAGAAATCCGAGAATGTCAATTAAAACGTGCAGGTAGCAGATATAGGTGGTGATTACCAATGTTTTGAAATGTCCTTCTTATCGCAAGAGAAAGCTTTAAACATTAACTTATATTTAAGGACGTTTCAGCGGGTTACAGCTAATTTTGATTTTGGTATTTTTTTTTTAAATTTCCGATTTATTTTAAGTAAATTATAGAAGAAAATTCAAATTTTAAGATACATGTGTTAAGAATAGCATTAAAAGTATATTTGCAAAATGTTGAAAGTACAAAAAGTCACATTTTAATGTTTTTATGCATATTTAGCTAAAATTTCAATAAAAAAGCAGTTTATGTTAAAAATCAAACCTGGTGAGGTGTATCTTTTTTTACATTTTCAGAAAGCATTTATATCAAAGGACTGACTCTGAAAAAATAAAGGAAATCTGCCCGTTTAATTTTTTTATATAGAAAAATATATATAAAAATTCACAGTTTTGGGATAGTTTTTGTATACATTTTAGTAAGGGCACAAATGAGATTTAGTACCCGTTTTGTATTTTCAATGCATATTTGACAGTATTTCTATCTGTAACTTATAGAATACATTATACGTTACAAAAGGTGATTAAGGTATTTTAAAAATTTCATTTTAATATGCTGTTATTATATTTAGAATCGGAATCTTTCTTATTGTTTTACCGCCATGTTTATTTTTCAACAAATTTTAGCTTATAACGATGCTCTACCATAAGCTTAATCTCTAAAACAAGCATGTGTCGTATAATGGCCGTATTCAAGACAAGTAGCCTTCTTGGTCTTTATACACTTTATTTAGCATGACAGGTCATGGCCCACTCAGACTGAGCGCTGCCATGTAACGTACTTAGCCCATGGTCGGGTCTCAAGGCTCTAACAAGATCTCTCCAGGTATCCCCCCAGATCTGCTTCAAGTATCTAACTAGGCCTATCTCTAGGTATCTAACTAGCTCTCCTTGCAAGACCCTTGACCGGTCAGTTTATATATTGGCTGGTTACCAGCCAGCCAGACAGTAAACATGTGTACATGTATAATAAGTGTCAACGACAGTCACAACTGAGACAGACGTTGCATAACTAATGCAACGGTCCTGACAGTAACCATATGTATAACATAACACTCCTTTTTTTCCTACTTAAATTTACAGTTATAGCTGCCATGCCAGTCAAATAAATATATACATATATTTTTGAAATGACTGATTACAATTGCAGTGGGGCGGTATGAAAATAATCAAACATGTATATGTTTTACAATGAAAGTACGCCTACCATAAAAATAATGACCAAAAATTATTTTTACATATACATAACAAGAGAAACAAAATAAATGAATAGAGTAATTGCAGTGATAGTGCTGTATAATGTGATAGTTAAGGCAATTTTAAAGTATTGATAAAACATGAAATATTTGACAACTGTATGTCAAGTTCATATTTTGTTGACGTCTCACGAAGATGGATGGAATGGCATGATGTAGCGGTGATTATTTTCAGTAGCAGCGACGGTTACTATCAGTGCATCTGTCAGTGCACAGTTATTCACAACCATGAAACACAATACAAAAAAACAAGTCGTCAGTATTCATCTCAAGTACTGAGCTATATTTCAGCATGTCTCTACGCGTGTTTTATCATTAATTACATGGGTTGCATAAATTAACTAAACAGTAATATCTACATTCATATTTACGGTATTTACTCACAAATATAATACACTTATGATTATTAAAAATCATAATTTCCTGGTCTTATACAGCAGCGTATTATTCACGCTTTTAAGTGCTGATGCCAATAACACGTTGGCTCGTGTAATAAACTTAGTTTGTTTAACTTAAACATCACTAAGCCGCACTCCGCTATACACAGTTATCGCCAACTTAATTCTATATACGGGTACATAAGTCGCTTGTCAAATTCATGTCCATAATTCAAAGCTAGGTCCGGCAACATGACAGAATTCTGCTGCATATATCAAATGCACCTCGCAGGATTCTAAAACTTGACTGCAGTAGTGTTATGTAATACATATGGTTACTGTCAGGACCGTTGCATTAGTTATGCAACGTCTGTCTCAGTTGTGACTGTCGTTGACACTTATTATACATGTACACATGTTTAGTGTCTGGCTGGCTGGTAACCAGCCAATATATAAACTGACCGGTCAAGGGTCTTGCAAGGAGAGCTAGTTAGATACCTAGAGATAGACCTAGTTAGATACTTGAGCAGATCTGGGAGATACCTGGAGAGATCTTGTTAGAGCCTTGAGACCCGACCATGGGCTAAGTACGTTACATGGCAGCGCTCAGTCTGAGTGGGCCATGACCTGTCATGCTAAATAAAGTGTATATTTGGACGACCAAAAAGGCTACTTGTCTTGAATACGGTTTGTAATTGTTGTCACACAGAAAAGAGTCAATATGGGCAATTTTGTCTGCCATGGGAATAAAACCCTGCATTCTGTAGGAACATGCATAAAACGGCATCTATGCAAAATTACCATTTTCTTTGTCAATAAATAAGAGTTTTCTAGATTATTGAGATGTTGTGTTGAGGAGAATTCCAAATTTGGATATTTTGTGAAATGCAGTCCTGACATTTTAACTGGGATACAAAAGGGGGTTTAAACGGAGACTGGGCTAGTCTATCATAGCTGCCCGTATGTGTGCTATAGATGGTATCCTGGTCACGGCACCAAAGAAGTCCGATAGTATCTCATCGTATTTTGAGAGCTAAATTCACTTTTAAATGGATTTTTTTTATTTTGTCATAGGATGCAACACTTTCGTGCAGATGTAAAGGAATGAACTTTATTTATTTGATTAACACCAAATTAAGTAGACCTGAAAATGTCATACTTGTATATGCATAAATAGGGTAGACACAGAATTACATAATTTGATCTCAATTGAAACAAATCCAAATAATTGGGCCACTAGTCTCACTTGATTAACCCTTTTCCATACTCAGTCATCTTGTACTATCATTTCAAAACCAGATCAGACAGGAGGTAATCCTTGATTTATACACGTTTTACTGTATAAGTGTTGTTGGCTTCATGGCCAAATGGTTAGGGTTGCTGACTTACGGTCACCTGACCTTGCCAACACTTAATTGACATCTGAAATGTTCCAGCTGGCCTGCTTTAGACTGGTGTGTTTACCTAGGTGTCATTATTCACACTGGTCTTCTTCCACATCTGATAAACTAGACATCCCTAGATGACTGAAATACTGTCCCAGTGAGGGTTGGCTCCAACACCACAGTTTAACTTTAACATTTTATTGGTATGATAAGTAACAATCAGTGATTAATCTGAGTTGCTTGCATGCTGATTTTATATATTTTATAAATTGTAACTGCCATATGGTGCCAGATACAAGCCATGAAGTCCCTGGTTTGAGACAAATTTCTGCCTCTGAACACTTAAGCTATTCATACGTTTAAGGAATATGAACAAGTTGAGAGTTTAACAGATGCTTTGTCTTTGGTACTGGTTCACCTCAGAAACCCAGGGATGTGATAAATGACCATAATCAAATGACCAAAGATGTTGTACTGTTAGAGTATAATAACACAATCTGTAGATGGCACAATCATGACCTTTAGACGTCCAGTACATTTCGATGAAGTTAATTAATCATTTCATTTAGAAAATTCTAAATGATATACTACAGAAAGATAAAAAGAAGTCCGTGTCGTATAATGGCCGTATTCAAGACAAGTAGCCTTCTTGGTCTTTATACACTTTATTTAGCATGACAGGTCATGGCCCACTCAGACTGAGCGCTGCCATGTAACGTACTTAGCCCATGGTCGGGTCTCAAGGCTCTAACAAGATCTCTCCAGGTATCCCCCCAGATCTGCTTCAAGTATCTAACTAGGTCTATCTCTAGGTATCTAACTAGCTCTCCTTGCAAGACCCTTGACCGGTCAGTTTATATATTGGCTGGTTACCAGCCAGCCAGACAGTAAACATGTGTACATGTATAATAAGTGTCAACGACAGTCACAACTGAGACAGACGTTGCATAACTAATGCAACGGTCCTGACAGTAACCATATGTATTACATAACACATGGTGACACCTTATTTTTGATTCATATATCTTTTAGTTAAAGTCTAAAGTACTTATATGCAAATTTTTAGAAAAATCTGTCCGACAGAAAAACCCGCTCAAACGCTTTTAAGCTTAAAACTTTTACTGCCAAATGCCGTTGAGAAAATGAGAATACAGAAGGCTCATACAGGTGATCAATGCATATCTTGTATCATTTAATTAATCATGCCTTATAGATACATTGCATTAGATACATATAACAGCGTAAAGCATGGTCCAGTCAGTTCCAAAATTTGAAGTCAAGTTAGAATAAGGTATATCTCGTATACTAGAATTATTAATCGAAAAGGCTTACACGAGTCCTGTACAATTCGAAAATTGAAATCAGTTCTAATAATAAATTATATAAATATAAAGACAGTGAAAGAAGTATTTGAAAAAGTATTTGGAACAAAAAAAAAAAAAAAAACCACACACACACACACTTTTTTACAAGACCAAAATGTGACATACTTTAATGTGAAAATACATACGAGTTCCGATCTGACATTATCCTATTTTTCAATTATCTATCTTTTTAAGGCATTGTTGTATAGCCACACCTTTGTCCTACTTGAGGATTATGCCATAAGACAGTGTCAAATGAAACTTTTAACGATTTTCATAAGTAGATATTCTTATACTTACAGAAAAAAGTTCTGAACCATTGTTTGTTGAGATAGCAACTAGTTGTAAATACATGTATACGCTTCTCATTCTCGAAATATTGATAAAGTAATCTGACTGAATTTCAGTTTCTTTGCTGTATATGTAGTTGTTTTTTTATCAAAATACTTCTCTGAGATGCACATTTAGAACTATTTCGGGCCGAAATTTATAAGTATCTGCAGTATATTATAGACTATTTCAAAACCATTAATGTTTACCCCACCTATTGTCGTGGCGGGGGAATGCCGTCTACTTTCTCCAATACTTAAATACCCTTTTTAAAAAGTATTTCTTGTTTCTTTTAACGATAAAATTCTTAAGTCTTGTATGTTTTCTTTTTCTTTCAGTAAACAATTGTAAAGATGAACGCAGCATTTCTCTTTTGTCTTGTTTCCTTGGCGACCAGTTGTTATGGGTACAGAAATGGTCCCCCACTCAGTGCTTGTGGAGACATGTTCCCCGAGGGACATAAGACAGACGCACGGATCGACATGCCGCCGTTCACCTTCAAAATGAATCAGACAACCTACAGTCCGGGAGATGTTGTAGAAGGTAAAATCATTGCGCCATGATGATAATAAAGCATCATGATAAGTATGATGCTTCGTAATAATGTGCCATGATAATGCGTCAATATGATGATACGTTATGATGATTATAATACATAATAATGATGATTCATGGGGATTAAGCGGGTGCTTTTTGATAATTCATTATAATGCGTCATTATAATGATGATAGCTCATGATGACGATGAAGATGAGGAGGTTATTGCGTAATAATAATACCTTTGTATATTACGTCGTAACGTGGTGATTGATGCCGATTTCCATTCTTGCAGTTTCGTTCGAGTCTGCCAAGAACCCAGAAAACCCTGAGGAATGGTTCTGTGAGGGTGTCCTCATTCAAATGAGGACATTAAACTGTGATGAGGTCACTTCCGTTGGTCAGTTCAGTGTTATGCCAAATGACGACTTCTTGAAACCATTTGATTGTTTCCAGAAAACAGCGGTGAGTTTTGTTTCATTTATTACATACCATCTTCCTACGATACCATTTCGATGTATACTGGTGACGACGACGAAAAGTTGTTTTTTTGGTGGTTTTTTTTTTTTTTTTTTTTTTTTTCCGTTTTTTTTTACTTTTTTTTTTGTAACACTGTATTATTATTATAATTATTGTTAGTAGTAGTAGTAGTAGTAGTAATAGTAGTAGTACATCATCTAAATACATAAATAAAATAAATACAATCATCAATATTTTAGTAAATATAATCGACCAGAACTAAATGGATTTTAAAATTTTAAAGTTCCATCATTCTAAAGCAAAAGTTAATGGTTCAGAGCGATGTGTTGTCCGCTAAGCACTCTACCATAATTTGTTTTGACGCGCAAGGGAAACAACTGCGTAGGAGTTTATTATCCTGTGCTAGTTTGATAAACGGAGTGACAGGGACAGCAATAGCCCACAGAACCAGCGCTGCATCTTTTCCTAACAGTTGTAGTATCACCATATATGAAACAGGTAAACATGATTTAAATGTTTTAGGCTAAATTGGTCAAACGTAGCGTATATGTAAATATTCTAAATGAACAATCTGGTTAAGTTATATATTGTTGTTGTTCCAGAGCGCAATCCGCCATTATTCCCACCTGCATGTGTATGACAAGACATTCTACTGGACAGCACCATCGCAACCTGTCGGCCATGTCTACCTGAGGTATGGTATATTTCCGGATGAACTAAACGACCACCTGTATTAAGCAGTCAACTTGTTTTCAGACATCGGCTTACTTTAATATTTCCAAACTGGTATTTTGCATTTAACATCCATTTAGCAGTCATCTTCACTAAGCGACCGTATTTCCTGTTTCCTTGCATGGTCGCTTATGACAGGTCTTACCGTATTACACTCACAAATACGTAACAGAGCTTGTATAGTAATATATACATAACTTCTCAAAATTTGCTTGGGAACATTTACTGTTCGTTGAATGTCATAATACTACTTTAATGATAATACTAACTAATAATGATTAATGCAATGATTGAAAAAGATACATCTGCAACTCAGTGCCCCAAACAACCAAATATGAAACCAATTAAAAGCTATCATTGATGGTGAAAACAAATATGTCAAATGCATGTAAGTAAATAGGATTTCACTAAGTGATCCCTTGTAAAGTTCGAGTAGTATATCTATGGTTAAACTCTTTATATTCTACAAATCTATAAAATATGACTTTGTGTATATAAACCATGGCATACAAACTACGCATTTATTATGAACCCTATCACCATTCTATTGAAAAAAAAAGTTAATGAAAATATTTTCTTTTTTTACGTTTGGAACTCATATTACTTTCAATGAAGATGATCATACCTCACAAAAATCAAGAAAAAACCTTTGTCAGTCAGATTGTTACACATACACACACACACACACACATCTGTTATCACCGCCTCTTCATCATATTGGCCTGAACTAGACATCGTATATTAGACTTAAAACACGCAGTTGTTTTTTAACCATAGGAAAAAGAACAGTTTCTCACAGAAAATATGAATACATTTTATAAACGTAAGGACCTAGTGTATAGTTATGCATACGTACATATATCTCAAATATGGTATGCCCTTAAGGAATGTTTTCACGTGGATCATTTTTATTGTATTATAACAGAGGAACTTTTGCACGAAACCAGGAGAAGTTTTGGACCAATGTTTTCTCGGACTACTTGAGTGACCCTACCGACAACAACGTCGACTTCAAGAGGTGTCCAGTTCGATCCAAGCACTCAAGCAGCTCCGCGACCTCGATAACTGCTTGCATCTTTCTGACCGTTGCTGCCATGGCAACCGCTCTGATTCTGTAATGTTCTTGAACAGTAATTTGTGTACCCTCTAATTCTTTCACGAAATATATCATAGTTAGATTATTTTTGTTTCACATTGCAGTTCATATTGGTTGATCTTTAAGGTTATAAGTGTATGAATGAATCATCCGTTAGACTTTCTTACTGGGTCAAAATTCGATTTACTCCCAGTTGAAATGAAGTGTTGAAAATGTCTACCCGTTTATTGCATTGATGTTTAACGTTATCGAAAATTGTATGATATTTGTATATATAAACAACTGTGCAAGAGAATTTCAATGCAAGCATTGATTTAATTGCTATAATAAATATATATGATCTAGGCAAAACCATTCATATCTATTTTTTGGTCATAGACTGTTGATTGCTCAACTGGGAAAACAAACATGTATAATGTTATGATATTTTGATTTACTTTTTTGTTTATATTTTGCACACATGGCTAAAATATGTTATTTTTTTTTTCCATTCAAAATTACCTTTTTTGATAGTGTGCCAAACCTGTTATTGCTTGCTGAACAACCAAATATTGATATGTAAGACTTTAATCAAAAGGTCCCAGCTCGCCATGGAAGTTCTGTGACTAGCAGTTTTTACAGAAAAAACATTCTCACACAAGTTGTGGAATTCTATATTATATATAAAAAAAAAAAAACGCAAACCACGTGCCGGCGTCCGTGGCACATTATCACGTGATAACGCACCGGTACATAAATCCACAGTTAACGAGCTATTGAAGGATTCTGTACTAGATGTTTTGAGTCACCATCCATACAGTCAAATCCTCTCTCCGTGTGACTTCTGGTGTGTGTGAGGCAAAATGGGCCTACTCTGAAGTGCTCAAATAAACAAACCTTGAATATTGCAAACCTATTGGAAGAAACACCCTACTCTATGAACTTAATAATGGCGCTCACATAATATCAGTCTGCATTGTTGTGCTAATTTCCATTAATATACAAAATGTACCCATCATCGTTAATAAATTGAAGTAAATAAAAGTATTCCTTTTTTGTATGTTCACCAAACGTCTTGGCCTACTTTCATCTTAATAAAGAGTCATTTTTCGTATCACGTGACCATTAATGCACCTATGAAATGCAATTGGATGTTGAGGTAGAAACAGCCAATCAAAACGTTTGTTCTTTCTTCTAAAAGTCACTTGATTCGCCGAATGGCTGAATTAAAGTGAAAGTATGCCAACGGTTGACATTGGCAATATCTACTGACTTCCTATCGACCGAGGTAAGTATGCCAACGGTTGACATTGGCAATATCTACTGACTTCCTATCGACCGAGGTAAGGAAAGATTATGCATGCTGATGAGAGCAATTAATTTGTTTTATGGTACTTTTAAAACGGTTTGCCACGTACTTTCACAGAAACGACTGTTTACACTGGTAGACCGGGTGTATGCAAAACTGTGTCAATATTCTGGAAATCGGATAGTTTTTCAAAACGGGTTTCGATGCATGATACTTTTTGAATTTGCATGGGTGGAAAAGTATTTTCTGTGACATAAAAGTATATGCTTGCAATTTGTGCAATGTATTTAAAGGTAACAAGAGATAACTAAATAAACTATACTTTGTTTGTCCAAACAAATGACAGAACTTTTTTAAAACTATTTCTTAACCTGATCAAGTGATTTTACTTTGTACATATGCCATGCTATCGTTACGAGCATTCATGTTGATCAAGTGTTACGTATCTATCGCATGTAAAGGATTTCAACAGGTTTTGGTTTTGTTTTTTCTAACAGAATATTTTCTTAAATTTTGCACACAAATACATAAGGCCATAACTTAAAGATATATGAATTATAAAAAGGGGGTCACCTTGCTCGTTTAAGAGACTTAGTTTATGGAAAAACATCACTCTTGAAAAGAATCATGGTATTAAAAATGTTAAGATTGCATTCTAAATACTTTATTTACATATCACAACAATGTTTTCAGAATCTTTTACCATATTTTGTAAATTATAATTATGTTTTATAAGTTGCAGGTGAAAATTCTGTCAAACATGCATAGATATTTTACCACGAACAAAAGTAGTCATTGTGTCTGAACCAAAATATATACATAAACTACCCAAAAGCTATAAAATTACATACATATTTTTCTTAATTAAAAACTCAACGGACAAATTTCCTTTATTTTTTTTTTTATCCAAAAACCTGATATAAAGGCATTATAATGTAAATAAATGGTAACCTCACCACGTATGTTTTGTTTTTTAACTTATTAAAATATTAGCCTTATATGCATAAAAACACTAAAATGTGACTTTTTGGATTCTAACTTGGCAAATATACATTTAAATATGTTTTTAATACAATAATCTTAAAATTTTTGGATTTCCTCGAACATATTCCTAAAAATAAATGATAAATTTAAAAAAAAAGAAATTACCAAAATTGAAATCAGTGTTATCCCGCTGAAACGTCCTTAAAACATGGTACTTTAAATAACCAGGCATTTGAGGGCCGGGTTTCAAAAACAGCTGATCACAATCCCTTGAAATTACTTTCGGAAAACATAGACACGAATGCAAAACAATACTCTGATATACAACTTCTTTGAAAATCCGCCAAGAAATGACGCCTTTATAGCTGCAAAATTCTTTTGTAGCAGATATCAATCATGATGTGGAATGATTTCACATAAATAAGAAAATCACAGCGTGTTTGTGAAGGACTAAGAGGCTTTGCTGCTTGTTAAAATCATGGATATATCGAAAACCGATCATTAAGATTGTAACACTTGGTCAATCCTTAACCCTTTCCCTCATATAGACTCATTTTAACCCTTTCCCTCATATAGACTCATTTTAACCCTTTCCCTCATAGACTCATTTTGACTCACTCAATAAGTACCACATAAAGCCTGATCTGCAGAAAACCACAGTTAGACCTTACCAAATTTAATTACAAAATCCTCATTTCCAGACCACTGAGGAGCAGCGAACAGCATAAAACCTGATCAGCCTGCGAGTTACTCGCAGGCTGATCTGGTTTTATGCTGTTCGCATAGGTCTTTTCATGGTATCCTCTATGAGGGAAAGGGTTAAGATTGACAAAAGCTTGATTTTCGATACACAGTTAGAAACATTATGTTTATTTTACGCTATTATCTTCTTAATTAAGATGACAAATTACGTTTACTTTTCCCTAAATTATACTATTGAACTAAATTGAAAAAAAAAATGAGTTTAATTTATAATTGTATTTTAATTCAATGTAATTATGTCTCCCCCATGACATATTGTTTATTATCAGCACATCATATTTTTGGAGTTTTTGCCCTTTGTTAAATTTCATACCTAAATTTTGTCCGGAGCATAACTCTAAAAGTATAATAGCTATTAATTTGTCCTTCACCGGTGGATAGACATCGTGGAGGAGACGTGTCATGCACAAGAACCGTAACTCTTCACATTTTTTTTTATTTATTTCCCTTTGTTACTTTTGTATACTCTGAGTATTAGTCATGCACTTTGAGACGTATAACCTTGAAACTTCATAGGTGGATAGATCTCACGAAGAAGAATCGCAGTGCACAAGAAAAACGTTTTGTACCCTAGCCACACAGGGCTTACCTGTTGCTTGTCATCCTTATTTTTCTTTTACATGTGAAAAAAACAAAACAACAACAACGTTTTCCTTTTTCAAGTCACTGTTTGCAAAAGTGAGCTAATGTTTTAGTAACTGAAATTATGGCTGCTATACTTTTTCAAAGCAAATATATCAGACCCTGATGTTGTGCATATGTCACTTTGTGCCTTACTGTATGTGTGTGTGGGGGGGGGGTATCGGTTTTCCAAATTAGGTATTTGGATTAAATGAAAATATTTGTTTATAATTTACAATTGTATTTAAATTTAGATATCTAAGAATTATCAAATGTTCATATGATAATACCAAAACATTCGATATGCATATATAATATGTTCATTTAAATAATTTATAATTGGTCGAATTTGTCAAGCTTCAAAGGAGAGTCTAAATTAAAAAAAATTGAACTGGTGAAAAGTCTGAAGAGAAAAACAGATACCAATAAATTATGCGGAAGGATATTAATGTCTTCTTAAAATTGACCCAACAATTAGCAGCCTCGTGTGTTAATATACGATATATCGAGGGGTGAGAGCGAAACTATACCAAGTGCTAATATATTTATATGCACTTAGCATAATTTCGCTTCCACTCCTCGATATATGATATCTCTTTTGCCAACCACCTCCAGAACTTCAGTAACATGACCTGATGGTGACCTCATTGTATCTTTCTATGAATAATTTCTTTTTTTATATATGCTGATATACAACATTCCACCGTAAAAAGAAAATAAAAAATGGTATTTGTATCGTTTTATTAGTAAATGTATATAATACATATATAAAAACATAAAATATATATAAAACGCATACAAGAAATACATTTACAACAATTATAACAAAATGACAAGGGTCACTCACATCTATGCATGATAACATGCTGGTCAATGTAATCTGTGTTTATATTTGAAAAAAAAAATGTTCTCAAATCGTCAAGTAAAGTCTATTTTATAGAACACTATATAATGCCACATAGAAAACAAAAGAACTTGCACAAGACAAGTCCCACAATCATCTTCTGGAAAATATCTGGTAGTAATATAACAAACAAATCATCTGAGATCATCTCTTTAACTGAAAACCGATCAGTAACATAAGTGTCGATTAATCTTTAAAAAAAATGTTGAAAGTAATTTCCTCAACCATTCATCACTTATGAGACAAAACTGTCTTCTGGCCAATTGAAGAGTCGTCGTCAAGCCTAGGTGAACACTTTGGTTTTCTCTACTAAGGACGATCCCAAACTCAGGTATAATGGATCACTGTATACGGATTCATCTCCCATCAATCGCACGTGAATTACGTGTACGTTCAATTCATTACGTCCAGTTTAATATACATCTGTAAAAATTAAAAGTTGTTATTTTTATGTGGATTAAATGCATTACAGATAGATATATGATCCACGTTATAGGCATTTCCTTCTCTTTATATAATACTGTGACAGTTTTGTACTTGTTTAATACTGTTAAAACATCACTTTTTCTGCTGCCTTTCTATTCAACCATTAACCTCAGCAATATCCATGTATTAATTTATGACTTGGTGAATATTAATTTATTGGACTTTAAATGGCATAAAAAGAATAAAAAGGACGTTTAGCACTGTTCAGAATGTGTAGAATTTGAGCTACTCTATTATTTAAGCAAATGGAGGAGACTCTTATCAGAACTTATAATAATAAAGATTTAATTAATAGTCAGTTTAACATTTACATATTTCCGTGCATACAAATTAGAGTGTTGTAGAAAGTTTATGTAGTCTATCATAAACATTGTTTTCTCTTTTTCTGAGACCTCATACACTATTGTTAGTCTTTCAAACAACCAATCCTATCTCATAGCCTGTCTTATCTCGACCCTATATTCCAGGACAAACCAGTACTCGATATGAAGCATCTGCAAGTAATTGACACACTTTCTTACTAAAGTTTTGAAGCATCTGCAAGTTACTGACATACTTTCTCACTTAAAGTTTTTATAGTGTTCAGGAACAGAATAATATCGTGTAAATAAATTCTTCATAAAAATCTTCAATAATGGCTGTAAGGCATTCGAAATAAACATTTCCCTTTTTCCTGTTTATCTGATAAATTTTGAACACTATTATAACTTTAAGTTTTGAAGCATTTTTAAGTTACTGAAAAACTTTCTAGCTCAAGATAAGACATATCTGCAAGTAAATAACAAAGTTTCTCAATCAAGTTTTGAAAAGAAAAAAAAATCCTAATTCATAAACCTTCTGGTAGAAATTCATTTCTTTGAGCGCATGGGTGGACTGGTGAGTATACAAAGTTGCAAATCATTAGTTTGTTAGAAATACTTACAAGGACTATACACGCCGGAATGTCGTCTGCGGTATACGGATCCAATACCATACAGCCGAGAACCATACACGGATGGATAATGGCTTCGTCTGTATGTCCTCAGTCCAAGACCTCTTCTTAATCCCGACCCTAGGGTATAGCGCGAGCCATATAGTGATCTTCCATACAGAGAACCTCCGAGCAGGGACCCCCCGTAACGTGGGTAGAGTGACCCGTATATACTACGTCTAGCGTAACGTGGACGGTAACCAACAGAATAGTCACTTAAGTCGCCATAAGTACCATAGTCGAGCCCGTCATACAGTGAATCGTAACCGGAAGTGAACCTGTAGCCACTGCTGAATCCCGGCCTGTAGTCTGAGTAGTCTAATGAGCCCCAGTCACCATCTCCGAATCTGCCGTGATAATACTGGGCCTCAGCGTAAGCCAGGGCAATCACCACGAGTGCAACATATTTGTTAAAAGCCATGATCAACCTGAAAAAAAGATGATAACTGACTTTATAATTATAGTAGGAGAGAAGACAATAAGTATGATATGGCCAGGCGTGGGGAGGTGGGGAGGGGGGTGATTCTGATACACATTGATTAACAAAAATAATGAAGTACCACACATGTATAGTCATATGCTTCAGAAAGAATGTATAGACTCTGCTGCATAGATGTGCTCACGCAGGTAATTTGTTTAAGGCAGAGGAACCCTAATGTCGGCAAAAATCGCTTGAACTTCCGATATTCTTCGTCACAAAACGCCATGATTCGGAATGTGATTCTTTTTCATTAAAAAGTTTCAGTCTTGGTTCCTTATATCATTGTTAATCAAATGTAACAATTTTTATTGGTATTCATCTATTAAAATGCAAAAATATCGTTCCCTTTTTCTTTCTTTTTTAAAAGAGAAGAAAAACACCTCCCCGAATTACTTCCGGTGGCGTGATTTTTGGAATAGATCTGTCAAAATGCACAATTGCAATAACTGAGGGTATTTCGAAAAGTTCTCCATAAAAAAGCAAATTTTAAAAGCAAATGGTATCTTTATCAACCATAACTAAAATATCACAAGTTCGTGTATTGGAAATTCATGTAAAGCCGAAAGTGTAACTCTTACTCGGTCTAAAAGTTTTTGTATTAAACTCTTCAGATAACTTTTTATTGAATGCTTAGACTTTTATTACTTAAAAACAAATAACTTGGAAATTAAATGCTATAATACGAAAATAAATCTGCAGCTGTATATTTGTTTATGTACAGTACAAAATGGTGATTTTTGTCTTTGGGGACATTTCATATATACATTGTGGAATTTTTCTTCAAAAATGTCATTATCTGTTCATTTTTTCACATAACAATGATTTTACATTAATCATACAATGAAAAAAGACACCTAATAGGATAATTATGATTATTATTTCAAGTTTGTGCTCACATTTTACCTGAATAGAACTTAGGAAGCAGCCAATACCTAATATTGGGTGTTTTACTGAGCTTAAAAATAGGAGTACTGTTATTACTTGATATCTTTATGGTTTACCTATATAAACTTTTGCATTTTTATGTTTGATATAATATATAATAATTTTTGAACAGCTTGTCATGAGAAATTTGTATAAAAATTATGTACTTTACCAGGAATTGTAGTGTATTTATTTTATTAATTGGAGAAAAATGTAAAACTGTAATATGAAGATTTTCTACATAAATCTTATCAAGTTTTTTCTTTTAATATGTTTTCCATTTGATATATGCCTTAGGCATATGATAAATCAATTCATGAGAAAAAAAAGGGGAAATATGATGATTTTATAGCAGATTTTATACGTATACCCCCACACAATTCATGAAGCATTTTAGTACAGGGTTAGATAAACTAAATTAAATCATTATTTTTTTAGGATCTGTCGCTAGAAATTTCTTATATTGCACAGAATGCTTTCTTTAAATGTATAGATTAAAAAAACACCAAAGAAACCAGAATTTCAAAATTCATGCATTAAGGTTCCACTACTTTGATTTAGAAGCATCATGTATTCTAATATTACATTTGGCTGCAAAATCATATCTTTTCGAAATGAAAAATATGCGAATAATATTGGTCATGCAGTAATCATTTTTATATCAAGTAAACTATTTGTAAAGAAACAATATAATGTCATTTTATAAAAGATTGAGTGCGCACATTTCTATGTTACTATGTAAGTATAGCTTTATTTCACCATTGAAAAAGCCTTAACTATTTTACGCGAATATTGTGCATAATGGAAAAGAAAACAATCCTCGCGTTAATAAAATAAAACATATTTATAGTAACCAATAATTAAAATAATGTTTTAACTATCAATATCAGACAGCACCGCAGCATTAAAAAAAAAAACACATAAATAAATAACAAACCTTGCTTGTGTTACTTTACTGTGCTTGTCTCCAATACCACAATGGTTTTGCCAAATGAATGTGCCGTGTTTATATACAATAAGTCATGGTTCACCTTCGTACTATTGATCAAATGTAGGAACATATCCTGGGATTCCATTGGAGGACACCATCTTAATCAAGTGTATACGTCACGCCAGCTTCATTATTTCCTTTTCAAATCTAGGTCAACTGTTTCGTAATGAGCAATCGTATTCAAATTAACATACTGGTGTGATAAAAATATGTTGACATATTTTATTTCACCATTAAGAGAGCATGCCTTGGACCCAGGTGTTAAAAAATTCGTCATGTTTGTTTAATTTCATTTTATCGTAGGAAGGATAAATGTAGAGTTTCCAGTCAAGTTAAATGAATCACTGGTTATGTAGTTTAACGTATAAAAAAGATCAGACATTCTCGTGGATGGAGCAGTCATTTTCTCACCTTTGAATAAAAAGGATAATGGTCATGGTTATTTGTTTAAAAAGCGATAGAAACGAAACTTTTGGAAGTTGCAAAAAGAAGTTTTATATGTGGTAATTTTGTTATAGAGCTATTTTCACAACAACGTCCCGTGATATTCTGTATATATCCTTTCCCGGTATTCATAATATACTACTAGACCATCATCCTCCTGAATAGTAATATTCACCGGGCCTACTCTTTCTGTACGTTTACTTCGTAGCATTCACCACGGTCTCCGTGGCCAGTGATTAAATCCTACGGCCCCATAACGAGTCTGGGTTCGTTGATATCGTAAATATTCTGTATGCCTTTACTTCGCACACCATTCTCGTAGTCCGACTTGGCATTCAGGATAATCTTTACGTGTGGTTCACACCACCATGTCTCCGGGATATTCAGTGTGCACACTATATCCTTCTGACACCAAACACTTCCGATGGATGAAGTAATAATCCCTACCTAACCAAACAAAAAACATTGCATCCCTCTGTGCGAATTTGGCTGGAAATATCTCCTACGTCACAACAGACCTTGATATCATAGATTATCTTCTCTCTACGCACACCTTCTTGGGTATGGGGGGGAATATTTATATCCTTCTTACTATCACACAACACCTGTATTCATAATTAAGTATTGGACAGTCAAAGCCCTCTAGGATTCATCTGTATGTTATTTGTTACCAACACCAATCTGCGTGATATTATTATATTTATTTTACTCTATCCAATTGAGAATATAGATGAGAAAGCACAGATTAAACTACTGGAAGATCAACAATCATCACTTAGTTTAATCATGTTAATTTTACACATTACTACAAAAAACTATTTTCATAGAAATATTTATCCATACGCCTCACTAACTGCGCGATCAGTGTGAGTTAATATCGATCAACAAAATACCCTCAAAACTCTGATATCAGAGTGATTTATCATCTACCCCACATCCTGGATACATAAATATATCTCCTACCCACCACCCCTTCCCTGGATATCAGTAATATATCCTCCTACCTCACCACCACCCCTCCTGGATAAATAAAACTTCTGGAACTTGCGAATCAGTTTATATTGTGGTCATTTGTATATGTAAGGCTATTATTCACAAACAACGAAACCGTATTACTCAGCTCATTCCTGTTCTGCCAGGGGTATTCATAAAATAATAGCCTGACTAGGAATCCATGTTATATCTCCATGAATATAGAATTTCGACCGCCTACTCTTTCTGTGACCCCGATATTTTGATACTAAATATACCCCTAGCTACACCACCGTCTCCTGGAGTCAGTTAAATGTCCGCCCCTCAACTCGAGTCTGGTTCATGTAAAATCTTACTAAATTCCTGGTATAGTATTTTTTACTTCCACACCACATTCTACTGTATTTCCCAGACCTGTTGGCCATTCAGTAATTATGGTGTTACTCACACCACCTCATGGTATATCAGTGAGATATATCTCTCTGACCGACAAAACATTCCGAATACTGAAATATATCCCACTACTACACCCATACAAAAAAATTCTACTCACCAAATCTGGAATATGTAAAATATCTAGCACTACGACAACCTTTTGATTATTTCTCCACTCGCTCCTCTGGTTATCATATTATATCTTACCTTACACATAACACACCTCATTCTATATTCGAGTATTATTACTACATCCATACCTTTCATTTCATAATTTGTTCTACTCACCACCACTGCTGATTCATATATATTTAATTTTCTCTATTTATATTGAAAAGTATGTCTAACAGCACACAATATTAAATATGGAAATAAATATCTCATACTACACCTTCCTGATATCATAAATATATTTACCTACCACACCTCGAATCAGTAAAATATCTCACTACATACTTGTACATATATACTCATCCACACCTCCTGATTCAGTATTATCCTTACTCACACATTGGATATCATAAAAATCTACCTCACAACTTCTGATTCAGAATATTTCTCTCCCACCTCCGATACGTAATATACCACCAAACCTATATTAATATATCCTCCTACCTCACACCACCCTCCCTGGATATCATAATTATCTCCTACCTCACCATACCCCCCACTTGGATATCAGTAGAATATCTCCTACCTCACCACACCCTCTGGATATCAGTAATATATCCTCCTACCTCACCACACCCTCCTGATATCAGTAAATATATCTCCTACCTCACCACACCCTCTGGATCAGTAATATAATACACAGGTATTTTCTCATAAATCTGGATATCAGTATTATCTCTCCTCACCAACCTCTGATATCAGTAAATATATCCTCCTACCTCACCCACCTTCCTGGATATCAGTAATATATCCTCCTACCTCACCATCACCCTCCTGGATATCAGTAAATATATCCTCCTACCTCACCACCCCCTCCCTGGATATCAGTAAATATATCCTCCTACCTCACCATCACCCTTCCTTGGATATCAGTAATATATCCTCCTACCTCACCACCACCCTCCTGGATATCAGTAAATATATCCCTACCTCACCACACCCTCCTGGATATCAGTAAATATATCTCCTACCTCACCACACCCCTCCCTGGATATCAGTAGATATATCCTCCTACCTCACCACCACCCCTCCCTGTATATCAGTAAATATATCCTCCTACCTCACCATCACCCTTCCTTGGATATCAGTAAATATATCCTCCTACCTCACCACCACCCCTCCCTGGATATCAGTAAATATATCCTCCTACCTCACCATCACCCTTCCTTGGATATCAGTAGATATATCCTCCTACCTCACCACCACCCTCCTGGATATCAGTAAATATATCCTCCTACCTCACCACCACCCCTTCCTTGGATATCAGTAAATATATCCTCCTACCTCACCACCACCCCTCCCTGGATATCAGTAAATATATCCTCCTACCTCACCACCACCCCTCCCTGGATATCAGTAAATATATCCTCCTACCTCACCACCACCCCTCCTGGATATCAGTAAATATATCCTCCTACCTCACCACCACCCTTCCCTGGATATCAGTAAATATATCCTCCTACCTCACCACCACCCCTCCTTGGATATCAGTAAATATATCCTCCTACCTCACCACCACCCCTCCCTGGATATCAGTAAATATATCCTCCTACCTCACCACCACCCCTTCCTTGGATATCAGTAGATATATCCTCCTACCTCACCACCACCCCTCCCTGATATCAGTAAATATATCCTCCTACCTCACCACCACCCTTCCCTGGATATCAGTAGATATATCCTCCTACCTCACCAGCACCCCTCCCTGGATATCAGTAGATATATCCTCCTACCTCACCAGCACCCCTCCCTGGATATCAGTAAATATATCCTCCTACCTCACCACCACCCCTCCCTGGATATCAGTAGATATATCCTCCTACCTCACCAGCACCCCTCCTTGGATATCAGTAAATATATCCTCCTACCTCACCATCACCCTTCCCTGGATATCAGTAAATATATCCCCCTACCTCACCACCACCCCTTCCTGGATATCAGTAAATATATCCTCCTACCTCACCACCACCCCTTCCCTGGATATCAGTAAATATATCCTCCTACCTCACCACCACCCCTCCCTGGATATCAGTAAATATATCCTCCTACCTCACCACCACCCCTTCCTGGATATCAGTAAATATATCCTCCTACCTCACCACCACCCCTCCCTGGATATCAGTAAAGATATCCTCCTACCTCACCACCATCCCTCCCTGGATATCAGTAAATATATCCTCCTACCTCACCACCACCCCTCCCTGGATATCAGTAAATATATCCTCCTACCTCACCACCATCCCTCCCTGGATATCAGTAAATATATCCTCCTACCTCACCACCATCCCTCCCTGGATATCAGTAAATATATCCTCCTACCTCACCACCACCCCTTCCTGGATATCAGTAAATATATCCTCCTACCTCACCACCACCCCTCCCTGGATATCAGTAAATATATCCTCCTACCTCACCAGCACCCCTCCCTGGATATCAGTAAATATATCCGCGCATGCAAAACTTTGACACCCGCGGTAAATACTTTCCGTTGATGTTTGAAGAGTAGCGTAATCAACTACCGTGATTTTTATCCGACATAGCTTTATATGTTTATTCAATGAAAATAATATATACATATACATTTTGTAAGTATAATATATACATTGGATTTAATATAATAAAAAAGTGCGATAAAAGCCCTGGCCTGAAATCCTAGAAATATTTCGATTTCAAATTTTCAATAGCTGGACTATTTGAAAATCCAGACTTGACTTGACTATATGTCGCTTCGACAGTATTTCAGTCATATAGCGACGTCCAGCTAATTACAGGTGGAGGAAGACCCAGAATGCACGGAGGCATCCGGGTAGAACCACCGACCTACCGCAAGCCAGCTGGAAGGCTGAAAATCTAGAACTCCCTTGTATATTGTCATAGAAATAAGAAGTTTCAAGTACAATAATGTTATTATTAGCATGTTCAAATTCAAAATAATAAACTTCTTTAAAGTTTCAAGATGTTGGTGATACAAAGATGTTTAGATGAGAAAACTGCTTTCAGTTACCATTAAAAGTCCATAAAGTAAGCATTATCGTAGCGTATATATAGTGTAACCAGGGAGTCAAATCCACAACAGTTGTGAGCGTAACTGAACTCAGGGAAGGTTCCAAGCGTCACTGCGTTTTTTTTTTTTGTTGTTGTTGTTGTTGCTGTTGTTTTGTTGTTGTTTTTTGTAAAATTGTACACGGTGTCTTTGAGTGTTTATTAAGAAAAGTGTCGTGTATATCATAGCTAGGTCAACAACCTTTTATTCAAAAGAAGAATAAAATAAATCATTCTTTACATCTCAACATAAATGAAAGCGCCATTATATAATCTGAATCATATAGGAAAATCCAACACATCCACTATAATAACAAACTCACGACAAATGAACTCGTTAACTAAGTATAAACAAAGCATTAATCTGTCAATACATGAGTAAGTAACGTTGATCCACGACGTATGAAGCAACGTCATTGTGATAACGCGTGCAGTGATGCATAAAATAGGTCTCACACAAGTAACACGGTATGTTAGCTGAAATTATTTTCTGTGTTGCTGTCTAACCTAACTGTTGACCTACTTAACAGACCAATAAAATGCGTAAAACAAAAAAGTTTACCAGCCCCGAATATTTAAATTTCATCATTTCATCGGCTTCATTGCGAAAAAAGGGGGCCAAGATGGCCCTGAAGAAGCTCACCTGAAAAATGTTGCCTTCTTTGCCTGTACATGATATCATATTATATCATATTAGTTGTACTGAATACATAATCCATACAGCAATACATCAAGATAATTTCCATTCCACAAACCAAAATACACATGTCATCAACATTTTAAGGTTGTAGCATAAAATCTATTGTAATATGAAAACGATCATAAGACAGAAATCGGCCTTAATCGAATTTTGCCGAGAAAATGGTTATAAACATAAATTGTCATCAAATCTGAAAATGACTGCTGAAGAAATGACGATGCTAGAGTGAAATCTGATATTATTTTGGGGTGGGCATCATAAGGGCTATAATTCCTGACCTAATTTGATGATATCGGTCATAATCATACTTGGCCAAGAGATTATGTAAATAATCTTTGTCACAAGGTTTGTGGATGATTGCTTAAGAAATGAAGATGCTAGAGTGGAAACAAAGTGGATTCTCGCATTCTTTGATATTATAAGGGCCATAACTCCTGGTTTATTTTTTTTTAAATTTCAGCCATAATCGACTTGGACGAGAGATTATAACTACTAACATAAAGTTTGTAGATGATTGCTTAAAAATTAATATTGCTTGAGTGCAGACAAAGTGAAATCTGGCATTTCTTAATATGAAAAGGGCCATAACCCCTGACCTAATTGGGTAATATCAGTCATAATCGAACTTGGCCCAGAGAATATGGCAATAATTATTGTCACAAAGTTTGAAGATAGTTGCTTCAGAAATGAAGATGCTAGAGTGCAAACAATCTAATTTTGGACGAACGGACGACGGACATTCATTGATCTATCGACTCATCCTCAGCACATGCGTTCAGGTGAGATAATAAAAGTTATATGACAAAATTGGGAAGGCCTGTATTCATATGATTTTTCCGTGTGTATTAAAGAGCATATTGACAATATATACATGTGTCTATCAAAAACGGTTTTAAGTTAAGCTATGAATTGCTGTGCAACTGTGTGTAGCATACTGATTGACAGGAAAATGTGTTTACTAGCTTAGTTTAAATAACAATCAATTACGTATTTTTTTAAGGCCTTAAATTTTTTTGAACAATTTAACAATATTATTCCCAAACGATTTTTTTTTTTTTCTTCTTTTTTTTCAAAATTAAAATGTAGGTAATACTGCATATTTTGTAGTTTCCATGCGAAAGATACCATTAGCGCTAAGCTGAAATAACCCCCACCCTAGCACCTCATAGATATACGCCGATTTGATTTTATTAAATTCAATTTAACATTTGAACGCAACACAAAGTGACCCGTTAAAAGTAGCCAGTAAAAGAGAGAGAGAGAGAGATCGCTTAGCTCAGGTGACTCATTAAATTGCAAATCTATGATAAGATTCCCTCATTTGGCTGCTAAAAGCAAGTTATACAGGTGACGGCTAACACATGTCTAGCTGTAATATAATTAAAATACTGTGTTTATCTATCTATCTAACCGTCCGTCTGTCTATATTTCTGTCTGTCCGTACATACAGACAAGACATATGGCGCTACTGTAACAATAAAGTTAGGGTTATCTATCTAGATAGGTAACTAGCTATCATTCTACCAAAAAAATAGCGATGTGAGACCTGTACGAGTTGGTCGTAATAACACGGGGGAGTTTGACTGATCTGGTTTAATCAGCAAGTTGGTGTTTATTTCGAAATACAATTGGCTACTGTTTTTGCTACCTCAGTAACCGCGAAAAGTGATCAAATAGTTGACGGATAACGATTCAGTCTGTCTTCCTGAACATGTGGTTGAAGACTTCCTATATAATGGAGAGTCCAAACCTCCAACAGTCAAACCTTCCTCCGAAACCTAATCGTCCAACACAATCAGGCTCTGTTCAAAGGTAAGTGTTTTCTTTTAGGTTTACTTTGTAAATTAACACATTTGGTAAGCATAAGTGATGGAAAATTATACAAAATATATAAATACTTTTACAACTGTTCTCTTTACAATATATTTAAGAGATGTATTGTTGCAAATGCTTCAATACGTATACGAGTTTTCTTTCAAAAGATTTTTGGTTAAAGTAAGGCGTAATAAAAACGTTACTTATTTCCAATAACCCGACCGACCCTATACTTTTTTCTGTAGCATTCGGGCTATTACGGTTGAAAAACGCTGTTTTTCGTGAAAATTAACCGCCTACCAACCCTATTTTTTTTTTTTTTTTGAAAATTTTAGTGGAAACAAACAACCCCTTTTTCGCCTAATTGATCAAATATTTGATCTTGCCGATCGGCAACTCAACAATTAAAAAGAACGTGCAAAAATAACTTCGAAACGTTGTTTACAAGCTAATAAAATCATCACATAATAAATTATCTGAAATATTCCAGTAAGTCACCATGAAGACAACATTTGCAGTTCTGGTTGCCCTCCTCGGACTCGCCTCTGTTCAGGCCGTATACAGATATGGATACGGCAGGCCTGTCCATGGTGGATACGGATCGATGTACGGTGGATACGGTCATGGGGGGTATGGGGGATACGGCCTTGGTAGTTATGGCGGATACGGCTTGGGAGGAGGTTATGGCGGATACGGCTTGGGAGGAGGTTATGGCGGTTGGTGGAGGCTTAGGATATGGATCTCTCTATGGGGGCTATGGATCTCTCTACAGAGGTTATGGCGGCTATGGATCCATGTATGGTAGATATGGCGGCTATGGCTCTCTGTACGGAAGAGGTTATGGCAGTTATGGTCTTGGAGGTTATGGCTCACTCTATGGTGGTTATGGATCCATGATGGGAGGTTATAGTGGATATTACCCATCCTATGGAATGCTGGGAGGTTATGGATCTATGCACGGAGGTTATGGTTCTTCTCTCTACGGAGGATATGGCTCCATGATGGGAGGCTATGGATCTTATGGTTACCGCCGCCATGGATACCCATACAGCCATCACGGTAAGGCCCTATGTAATACGTTTTATAAATCATTTGGAGAAATGTCTGTTTGGGATAATGGTAATATCGACGCAGTTTGCATGGATCGTTTTAGACCCTTGTAATAATATCAGATATACTATAGCATTAACATTTTCATGTTCATAAGAGCACACGTGTCATTTTTCATCACGTTCCATTCCGTTCATTATAATTATGATTTTCCATCTCCCGCCTATATTATTTCTCTAATTCTCAATTTTAAATAAATACATATGTGAATGAATCGCTAGTCCTTAACCATTTTATACATTTCGTAAAGGCACAATCGTAGGTATAACATTGCTGCTTTAATGAAACCTAGACCACTTGCTCGGTAAATAGAAAGATAATCAACTATACTTCACCAGTAGCATACATTATGACTAATCTTTATGTACATGTATATGCATTTTTTCATTTCAGGTTTTGGCTACAAAAAATACTAAAGCTGCTCAATAACTGAACCATTCAGAGTAAGACTGTTCGTTGCGGGGTTCGCTGCAATATCTTGGACATCAAATCCTCTACCATTGTGTCATATCCATACTTCTATGTCTTGCATGTATTGTCATTTGTGTGCTAATAAAATTCAATAATTTGACTAAATTATATGGTTTTATTTATTTATTCACGCAAAAGCATATTTCAAACGCATACAGCAATAGTGTGTGTGTGTGTGTGTGTGTGTGTGTGTGTGTGTGTGAACAAGTATATTTCTTTCACTAATAAAGCGAGATTTACCTCACAAAGAAGGCATTGACGTCTCCATTTTAACCAAGATTGTAAAATTGTATTTACATCTCTTTCTTCCGTACCATGTAACAATCTATCTTTTAAATCGTTCAGAATACATGGTAAAGAACAATGGACATAAACACTCTCCCTCACTTACTCCAAGAAAATTACCAAACATCGCCGAATCAGTTTTATATTTTTATCATATGAAATTGTACTCAAACAGTTGTTGCCATCACATATATTCTTATATTTAACATGTTACATATAACTTTTAGGCTTAATTACTCCGCGTCTCGCGCGTGTATTTTATATGTATCCAGAGTGTGTTGAACTCGAACAGCTTGATAAATGTGTTAAATTCATTATTCATACATGTTTAAATGTATGAGAAATGCACACGTTGAATCGTTATTTCAGTTATTTGAAACTATTTTCTTGGTGTTGGCTTACCAAAGTAATTCGTTCACAGTCCGTTCATTCATTTGTTTGATGTCATAATCGCGAATTACTGTCATAGTAGGTCATATGATAAAAAGAATCTGACATGAAGAGGCTCGCTTAATAGCATTTTCATGAACTCGTTTAGTAAATTTATATATAAAAAAAAATCATGTCAGATCCTATTTATACATGCCGTGACTTAATATTTATTCACATACCTTTTACATTACAACAAAATAACTCCTAGTTAATATTCATATCAACTGAGTTCTGGTTCTTACTAAATAAATAATCAAGTGTTTTTTAACTCGAAAATCCCACAATATAACTGTTTGTTGACAGAGGAATATATAGTCAGCGGGACCCGTTTACTTAATAGTTTACAAAAACTAATATTCCGGCCACTTAGGATGACGTAAATTACCAATCTGTAAATGATTTTCAAATTAGCACGGTGATGCCTCTTAATTTAGCAACTTCAGATAAACAGTTCATCTAGAAGCAGCTTGGAAAAAACCTTTCGTAAAATTTTAATTAATAAAAAATCTTTACTAAGTATTCTGCAAAGAAGTCACTACCATTTTACAAATATTAGGTCAGTTTATCATCTAATCACTACAGCCTTAACTATGTTCTGTTATCAATTTCCATAACTCGGAAACACTAATTGTCGTGTAGGAATTATATTGGTATTTATTCTTACTTGAAACCAATTTATAATTGATGATAATTAAGACGGAAAGGGAGCAAAGGTATACAGCTGGCTTTGTGTTTTTATCATTGTTTTTTAAGAACGTGATTTTAATAAATAATAATACATTAAGTATTTTGAACCTTCACTTGACTTCTGATTATAGTATTTCTAACTATAAGTCCATAGCATTTAATTTGTTTATATTGAGCCGTGATACGATATCATTTAAAAAAACGTGTTTAGAAAGTACATACCCGTAGTTAAATGATTGACAAAGCACAACCGAAGATTTACGAAAGCAAACTAAATAGTCTGATAGCAAAGGGCCCTAGAACGCTCACCAGAGTACCATCGGCTTAATTAAACTATTCAGTTTAACCTTGATAATTTAACAATTTATTCAATAAAACTATTATCATACGTGAACCAAATCAAAAATTTTGAAACCATTCTCATGATATTTACAACAGCTATAAAAAAACAAATTTAATAAAGGGAAATAATCAATATTTTATATCGAGGGTATTCAAGGAAACTAGCCACCGCATTAAGTCTCCATTGTTCAAGGAATTAACTTCATTTTCGCAATTATGGTAGAGAAAAACGTTGACCATTTGTGCTAAATGAAATTAAATTCTGACCGTTTGTTTCAGAAAATGATTTTTGAAATTTTCTTTATAGACTATATCAATATTATATTAAGCGTCTCATTATATAAAGGACCAACTTCATTTTAGCAATTATGGTAGATGACTACTACTATTAAGTGGCCATTTGTGTTAAAGGAAATTAAATTCTTTTTGGTTTCAGAGGAGACGATTTTTTAAGTTTTTAAAATAAATGTTATGCATGGATCATGTTTATTTTAGCAACTTTTGTAAATGACTTCACTTGTGAACTAAAATGCAATTTAAAAGCTGCAATGAAATAATACTTATTGTCGTTAGACTATATCTGAAAAATATGCTGGATTTTTGCATGATCATCTTGGTCTAACCACCTGTCATCCAGTCTGCATAAGTAAAGTTAATTGTGACAGTTAATGGGTCAAGGATTAGAAATGGTAGATCTGTCATTGGTATCCGTGGTTGACCGCACCCCAATTAGTGTGATTTTGTTGCACTAGTTCCCCCTTTTATGAAAAAGGAAAAAAAAAAAACGAAAGAAAAAAAATGAAGATAAAAAAGAAAGACATTTTGGAGATATATATGTAGTTTCAGAACCGAAATACAGCCTGATTCATGTAAACATATCTAAAGGATTTTGTTATCCTGATATACTTCATATCAAGTATGTTGGTTTAACACTTAAACTGGTATTCATTTGCTCAGAACCAGGAACGAGTATAACATGGGTCTCTCATTTCATCCCAGGACACGGGAGGGGTTCTGTTCGGTGCTTATTAAAAAGAATTAAGGTATCATTATATACATGTATATATATATAATGTATATGTTTTAAATAAACTCAAGGTGTTCTTATATCTGTTACAATACCACTCATTAGATACACTCTAGGGCCTCGTATGCAAAATATAAAACACTCACACGTGTGTCTTTTATTATGCCACCAAAGCCTATCTGAACAACATTTCTTATATGTATGGACTGAGTTAATATACATTTCTAACCTAACAATTATAGTGTATATGTTAAGAAGCGAAAGCTTCTAAAGTCAGACAGTGGATTTTCTACTTACAATCACAATACATTCGCGTTGAAAAAAAGTTCCACTGGTTGTTGAAGTCAACATTGCAGTTTTGATACAAGTTAGACATATTGCAGGATTTTGAAATCATTGGGTATAATCACAATTTCTGTGCAAATAAAACTGTAAAAGAAGCAAGTTTATAATTCAGTGTCCATCCGCAGTTTCATTCATTAAACTACCTATAAATAACTTTATTTGTACCACGAATTTGCGTCTGCGGAATTAACTCAATTCAGAAGAGCGTAGTACAGTATTTTGTTCTTGCAAGGGGCCGTGAGTGACCCCTTTTTTTGTTATACCTATTTTTTTAAATTTTCTTGGGTTATATTTAAAATTTGTTTTAATTCTAGTTTTTATACTTCCATTAGTGTGCGTTTGTTAACCTTTTGATTTATATCATACACCACAGGACCCTGATATTCAGTAAAAAAAAATACTTCTCTATATATAAATTATTTATAGAGAGGTCGATTTTTTTAATATGAGGGTCCTGCGCATAGACAGGTTCGGTTATACGGTCAAAACAGAAATGAGACGGGGACAGTATGTTTAATGTAAGCCGTGAATTGAATCATTTTGTTTTTAATCTTTTCTTGTTAGAGTCTCAAATGACTGAAGTGTCTCTAGTCACATTTGTATGTCACAACCAAGAAAGTACTTTAGAGACTGAGTTTATATTTTATACAATGGTCAAATTTTACTTACCAAGAACAATAGCTCTACCTTGCTTTATCTCTATTACTTACTTGTGCGGTGAAATCATGTTGTTTTTGTTGTTGTAGTTGTTGTTTTCTAGAACATATTTTAAAAACTATTGAAGGCATGGCTATTATTCTTTACACATGGGAAGAATGTGAAGTGACAAAGAACAATAACTTTATCTTCTCCCATTTTCTTGCTTTTCTATTTCTTTCTGCAGCAAATTAATGAACTATTAAAGGTATTGAGAGAATCAATACTAAGAAACCACTATTCTTTATCCATTTTTGTTTAATTTGACAGAGACCAATAAATAAAACAATATATCTTACTTGCTCTTTTAATATAACTTCCCTAATTTTATTTGCATGCCACAAGAAAATTAAAGGGATTGACTTTATAATTCACACATTTTAACTTTCGCTTCTGACAGTGCTCTCGGTGCTTTGATTAATTAGCCAATGTCATTATTTTTTATTTTTTTCCCAAATAATTTTATCTGCTAAAAGTTAAAGTATATGTAATAAGTATTTCGATTTAGTTCAAAGTAGCATACTGTCGTGTTATCCTAAAAGAAAATAATAATCTGTTTAAAACTGATTCATTTCATTTATGAATATTCTGGATATAACCATAATAAAGTACATAGCTTGCCTGTTATTACAATGTACGGCTAACTAGTGTTTCCGACTGCGTAGTAACGTAAATATCATGTTTTTTACATCTATGTCAAAACATGGTAAAAATCGTCATTTTATCTTCTGAATCAGATCGAAAAGTCCAAATACCTAAAATAGTAACTGAAGCACGACAGCAGAATATTAATAAAGCGTTAATCTGTCAAAACGTGACTTACCGATTGGTGTTACGTCGTTGTGATTGTATAACGAGGTTTCACACAAGTAACAGGTGTACCCCCCCCCCCCTCTCTCTCTCTCTCTCTCTCTCTATCTCTCTGTCTCTCTCTTACAATTATATTTATTATTGTAGGTCAATATGTTTACTCAAAGAAAAAAGAAACGTAGGATAACTAGAAACTGTAATGGCCAGACTCAAGTTTTTACCTCCTAACCTTGCAAAAAAAAATCAAATATGATAGACCCCATCTCATTCTAAAGCATTTATTTTGTTTGAAAAATAAATCTTTAACAAAATAATTTCTACTGTAATACCGTCTAATAATTCCCTTTTTAAAACTGACACAAATGTGTACCCTGCGTTTTATTTACCTTTGAGTATATTTTATAGCTGATTATATACCATATGATAACATTACAAAAAATGCACAACAAATTACATTGTATAATTATTTCAAATTTTACCCCACACTTTGGAAAAAGAAAAGGCTAAAAGAAACAAATTAATTGTTCATTAATCGTGCTGAGTTACAACTCCGAAATCCCCATACAAACACATTCCTCGTCAAAGATATCTTGCTGGACATATTAAAAAGATGATCTGATAGTGTCAAGACCAAGAGAGAACATTTAACCCACGTGGATGACACCGCGGCCAGACCGGATCCAGCACGGAGCACCCCGGACCCTAATCAGGAGAGATTTTGATCCGGGGTGATCCTGGATGAAATTGAAGTCATCATTACCAGCCTGAACCTAACACAGCACAGCAAAGGATGAACATGGAGCTAAAGGTACCACCACGGCAGCGCGGATGACCGTCCCGGAATAACCCAGACCATCCTGGACATAACACGGTGCTTTGTCCGGAATGCACTGTGTATAGCTTTGGTTGAGCCGGAGTAATTTGTGCCAAATACAACATGCCGGATCATCCAAGGATCAACTCGGTACCACTACGGATCTTCCCGGAATCAACACGAACGCTTCACACACAGGAGCTGGGATTTGGATAGGGCGAATCATAACGTACATAATTGTAACATGCAACTTTGAGCCCCTGTAGTTACACGGAAGTTTCCAGATTATCCCGTCAGGATGGTCCTGGATGACCACTGCAATGTTGAATAGGATAAAATTGCCAGGGCGGTGTTCCGGACCATGATATACCATCCATGATCATGACTGACAGCCATGGGTTCGGGTATCGCGGATCGAACTCGGATCTAACGCCGATTCGGCCAAGTTTCATATCGGGACGGTCCGGGTCAACCCGAGAGATCGGTTTGACTGGGCCTTAATTGAATGACAAATGTATAAAATACATTCATCGGAGTCATCAAGCTGACTGCTTAAAATAAAACCAAAATCGACTGACTGCTTTGGGAAGGTGACTGCTAACACATATTTTATTTAGATCGATCATAGTGCATTATAATAACTATCGTATCGTATCGCACGTATGTATCTATCTAGCCGCTTCCTCGCCCGAACGATGATGGCGATGTGAGACATGTAAACGTGTGTCGAGAGGGAGTTTGACTGATCTAGGTTAATCATCAAGGTAAGTGTTTATTTCGAAATACAATTGTTAGGTTTTTTGTGACCTCAGTTCAAACTGTTGATGGATAACGATTTAGTCTGTCTTCCTGAACATGTGGTTGAAGACTTGCTATATAATGGAGAGTCCGAACCTCCAACAGTCAAACCTTCCTTCGAAACCTAATCGTCCGGAACAAGCAGGCTCAGTTCAAAGGTAAGTGTTTTCTTGTAGATTTACTTTGTAAATTAACACATTTGGTAAGCATAAGTGATGGAAAATTATACAAAATATATAAATACTTTTACAACTGTTCTCTTTACAATATATTTAAGAGATGTACTGTTGCAAATGCTACAATACGTATACAAGTTTTGTTTCAAAAGATATTTGGTTAAAGTAAGGCGTAATAAAAACGTTACTTATTTCCAATAACCCGACCGACCCTATACTTTTTTCCGTTGCATTCGGGCTATTACGGCTGAAAAACGCTGTTTTTCGTGACTTCCTTAAAAAAAAAATGGAAAAATAAAGTTAAGCCGACCTACCGACCCTATTTTGTTTTTCGAAAATTTTAGTGGAAACAAACAACCCCTTTTTCGCCTAATTGATCAAATATTTGATCTTGCCGATCGGCAAGTAGTGGAATGTGTTTCTACTCTTCAAAAACAAGTGTTTCTACTTTTCTAATGATTCGCTGCTAGTCAATTTTACCTGTTATTTGTGAACTTACTTATGTTCGTTTCAATTCAAAGAAATGGACTTATCAGAATATTGATGAATCTGCTTTTTAAGCAAACAAAGATAGTCGATTTTGGTATCGAATATATATATATACTTCCGTTAGGTTGCGGACGGCAGTTGTTGAACTCAGCAATTAAAAAGAACGTGCAAAAATAACTTCGAAACGTTGTTTACAAGCTAATAAAATCATCACATAATAAATTATCTGAAATATTCCAGTAAGTCACCATGAAGACAACATTTGCAGTTCTGGTTGCCCTCCTCGGACTCGCCTCTGTTCAGGCCGTATACAGATATGGATACGGCAGGCCTGTCCATGGTGGATACGGATCGATGTACGGTGGATACGGTCATGGGAGGTATGGGGGATACGGCCTTGGTAGTTATGGCGGATACGGCTTGGGAGGAGGTTATGGCGGATACGGTCTTGGTGGAGGCTTAGGATATGGATCTATCTATGGAGGCTATGGATCTCTCTACAGAGGTTATGGTGGCTATGGATCCATGTATGGTAGATATGGCGGCTATGGCTCTCTGTACGGAAGAGGTTATGGCAGTTATGGTCTTGGAGGTTATGGCTCACTCTATGGTGGTTATGGATCCATGATGGGAGGTTATGGTGGATACTACCCATCCTATGGAATGCTGGGAGGCTATGGATCCATGTATGGAGGTTATGGCTCTTCTCTCTACGGAGGATATGGCTCCATGATGGGAGGCTTTGGTCGTTTCCATGGATACGGAGGCTATGGATCTTATGGTTACCGCCGCCATGGATACCCATACAGCCATCACGGTAAGGCCCTATGTAATACGTTTTATAAATCATTTGGAGAAATGTCTGTTTGGGATAATGGTAATATCGACGCAGTTTGCATGGATCGTTTTAGACCCTTGTAATATCAGATATACTATAGCATTAACATGTTCATGTTCATAAGAGCACACGTGTCATTTTTCATCACGTTCCATTCCATTCATTATAATTATGATTTTCCATCTCCCGCCTATATTATTTCTCTAATTCTCAATTTTAAATAAATACATATGTGAATGAATCGCCAGTCCTTAACCATTTTATACATTTCGTATAGGCACATTCGTAGGTATAACCTTGCCGCTTTAATAAAACCTAGACCACTAGCTCGGTAAATAGAAAGATAATCATATGACTAATCTTTATGTATATGCATTTTTTCATTTCAGGTTTTGGCTACAAAAAATACTAAAGCTGCTCAATAACTGAACCATTCGGAATAAGACTGTTCGTTGCGGGGTTCGCTGCAATATCTTGGACATCATTTCCTCTACCATTGTGTCATATCCATACTTCTATGTCTTGCATGTATTGTCATTTGTGTGCTAATAAAATTCAATAATTTGACTAAATTATATGGTTGTATTTATTTATTCACGCAAAAGCATATTTCGAACGCATACAGCAATAGTGTGTGTGTGTGTGTGTGTGTATGTGTGTGTGTGTGTAAACAAGTACATTTCTTTCACTAATAAAGCGAGATTTGTGTGTAAACAAGTACATTTCTTTCACTAATAAAGCGAGATTTGTGTGTAAACAAGTACATTTCTTTCACTAATAAAGCGAGATTTACCTCACAAAGAAGGCATTGACGTCTCCATTTTAACCAAGATTGTAAAATTGTATTTACATCTCTTTCTTCCGTACCATGTAACAATCTATCTTTTAAATCGTTCAGAATACATGGTAAAGAACAATGGACATAAACACTCTCCCTCACTTACTCCAAGAAAATTACCAAACATCGCCGAATCAGTTTTATATTTTTATCATATGAAATTGTACTCAAACAGTTGAGCCAGAGGCTCGCTTAATAGCATTTTCATGAACTCGTTTAGTAAAATTTGATATAAAATAAAAAAAAAATCATGTCAGATCCTATTTATACACGCCGTGACTTAATATTTATTCACATACCTTTTACATTACAACAAAATAACTCCTAGTTAATATTCATATCAATTGAGTTCTGGTTCTTACTAAATAAATAATCAAGTATTTTTAAACTCGAAAATCCCACAATATAACTGTTTGTTGACAGAGGAATATATAGTCAGCGGGACCCGTTTACTTAATAGTTTACAAAAACTAATATTCCGGCCACTTAGGATGACGTAAATTACCAATCTGTAAATGATTTTCAAATTTGCACGGTGATGCCTCTTAATTTAGCAACTTCAGATAAACAGTTCATCTAGAAGCAGCTTGTAAAAAAACATTTCGTAAAATTTTAATTAATTAAAAATCTTAACTAAGTATTCTGCAAAGAAGTCATTACCATTTTACAAATATTAGGTCAGTTTATCATCTAATCACTACAGCCTTAACTATGTTCTGTTATCAATTTCCATAACTCGGAAACACTAATTGTCGTGTAGGAATTATTTTGGTATTTATTCTTACTTGAAACCAATTTATAATTGATGATAATTAAGACGGGAAGGAAGCAAAGGTATACATCTGGCTTTGTGTTTTTATCATTTTTTTAAGAACGTGATTTTAATAAATAATAATACATTAAGTATTTTGAACCTTCACTTGACTTCTGATTATAGTATTTCTAACTATAAGTCCATAGCATTTAATTTGTTTATATTGAGCCGTGATACGATATCATTAAAAAACGTGTTTAGAAAGTACATACCCGTAGTTAAATGATTGACAAAGCACAACCGAAGATTTACGAAAGCAAACTAAATAGTCTAATGATAGCAAAGGGCCCTAGAACGCTCACCAGAGTACCATCGGCTTAATTAAACTATTCAGTTTAACCTTGATAATTTAACAATTTATTCAATGAAACTATTATCATATGTGAACCAAATCAAACATTTTGAAACCATTCCCATGATATTTACAACAGCTATATAAAAAACAAATTTAATAAAGGGAAATAATCAATATTTTAAATCGAGGGTATTCAAGGAAACTAGCCAACGCATTAAGTCTCCATTGTTCAGGAATTAACTTCATTTTAGCAATTATGGTAGAGAAAAACAAGTTGACCATTTGTGCTAGATGAAATTAAATTCTGACTATTTGTTTCAGAAAATGATTTTTTGAAATTTTCTTTATAGACTATATCAGGATTATATTAGGGTCTCATTTTATAAAGGATCACCTTCATTTTAGCAATTATGGTAGATGACTATTACTATTAAGTGGCCATTTGTGTAAAGAAATTGAATTCTTTTTGGTTTCAGAGGGGACGATTTTTTTAAGTTTTTAAAATAAATGTTATGCATGGATCATGTTTATTTTAGCAACTTTTGTAAATGACTTCATTTGTGAACTAAAAATGCAATTTAAAAGCTGCAATGAAATAATACTTATTGCCGTTAGACTATATCTGAAAAATATGCTGGATTTTTGCATGATCATCTTGGTCTAACCACCTGTCATCCAGTCTGCATAAGTAAAGTTAATTGTGACAGTTAATGGGTCAAGGATTAGAAATGGAAGATCTGTCATTGGTATCCGTGGTTGACCGCACCCCAGTTACTGTGATTTTGTTGCACTAGTTCCCCCTTTTATGAAAAAGGAAAAAAACGAAAGAAAAAAAATGAAGATAAAAAAGAAAGGCATTTTGGAGATATATATGTAGTTTCAGAACCGAAAAACAGCCTGATTCCTGTAAACATATGTAAAGGATTTTGTTATCCTGATATACTTCATATCAAGTATGTTGGTTTAACACTTAAACTGGTATTCATATGCTCAGATCCAGGAACGAGTATGATATAACATGGGTCTCTCATTTCATGTCACGGGAGGGGTTCTGTTCGGTGCTAATTAAAAAGAATTAAGGTATCATAATGTATATGTTTTAAATAAACTCAAGGTGTTCTTATATCTGTTACAATACTACAATACCACTCATTAGATACTAGTACACTCTAGGGCCTCGTATGCAAAATATAAAACACTCACACGTGTGTCTTTTATTATGCCACCAAAGCCTATCTGAACAACATTTCTTATATGTATGGACTGAGTTAATACACATTTCTAACCTAACAATTATAGTGTATATGTTAAGAAGCGAAAGCTTCTAAAGTCAGACAGTGGATTTTCTACTTACAATCACAATACATTCGCGTTGAAAAAAAGTTCCACTGGTTGTTGAAGTCAACATTGCAGTTTTGATACAAGTTAGACATATTGCAGGATTTTGAAATCATTGGGTATAATCACAATTTCTGTGCAAATAAAACTGTAAAAGAAGCAAGTTTATAATTCAGTGTCCATCCGCAGTTTCATTCATTTAACTACCTATAAATAACTTTATTTGTACCACGAATTTGCGTCTGCGGAATTAACTCAATTCAGAAGAGCGTAGTTCAGTATTTTGTTCTTGCAAGGGGCCGTGAGTGACCCCCTTTTTTTATACCTATTTCTTTTTTTAAATTTTCTTGGGTTATATTTAGAATTTGTTTTAATTCTAGTTTTTATACTTCCATTAGTGTGCGTTTGTTAACCTTTTCATTTATATCATACACCACAGGACCCTGATATTCAGTAAAAAAAATGACTTCTCTATATATAAATTATTTATAGAGAGGTCGATTTTTTTAATATGAGGGTCCTGCGCATAGACAGGTTCGGTTATACGGTCAAAACAGAAATGAGAGGGGGGCAGTATGTTTAATGTAAGCCGTGAATTGAATCATTTTGTTTTTAATCTTTTCTTGTTAGAGTCTCAAATGACTGAAGTGTCTCTAGTCACATTTGTATGTCACAACCCAGAATGTACTTTAAAGATTGAGTTTATACTTTATACAATGGTCAAATTATACTTACCAAGAACAATAGCTCTACCTTGCTTCATCTCTATGACTTACTTGTACGGTGAAATCATGTTGTTTTTGTTGTTGTTGTTGTTGTTTTGTAGAACATATTTTAAAAACTATTGAAGGCATGGCTATTATTCTTTACACATGGGAAGAATGTGAAGTGACAAAGAACAATAACTTTATCTTCTCCAATTTTCTTGCTTTTCTATTTCTTTCTGTGGCAAATTAATGAACTATTAAAGGTATTGAGAGGATCAATACTAAGAACCACTATTCTTTATCCATTTTTGTTTAATTTGACAGAGACCAATAAATAAAACAATCTGTCGTACATGCTGTACATGCTGTTTTAATTTAACTTCCTTAATTTTTATTTGCATGCCACAAAAAATTAAAGGGATTGACTTTATAATTCACATATTTTAACTTTCGCTTCTGACAGTGCTCTCAGTGCTTTGATTAATTAGCCAATGTCATTATTTTTTTTCTATTTTTCCCAAATAATTTTATATGCTAAAAGTTAAAGTATATGTAATAAGTATTTCGATTTAATTCAAAGTAGCATACTGTCGTGTTATCCTAAAAGAAAATAATAATCTGCATAAAACTGATTCATTTCATTTATGAATATTCTGTATATAACCATATTAAAGTCCATAGCTTGCCTGTGTTAATTATTACAAACTTGTACAGCTAACTAGTGTTTCCGACTGTGTAGTAACGTAAAGATCATGTTTTTTTTATATCTATGTCAAAAACATGGTAAATATCTCCAGACTGTTTCAAAATGAATTAAAACGTCATTTTATCTTCTGAATCAGATCGAAAAGTCCAAAATACCTAAAATAGTAACTGAAGCACGACAGCAGAATATTAATAAAGCGTTAATCTGTCAAAACGTGACTTGCCGATTGGTGTTACGTCATTGTGATTGTATAACGAGGTTTCACACAAGTAACAGGTGTACCCCCCCCCCCCCCCCCCCCCCCCCCCCCAATTATATTTATTATTGTAGGTCAATATGTTTACTCAAAGAAAAAAGAAACGTAGGATAACTAGAAACTGTAATGGCCAGACTCAAGTTTTTACCTCCTAACCTTGCAAAAAAAAATCAAATATGATAGACCCCATCTCATTCTAAAGCATTTATTTTGTTTGAAAAATAAATCTTTAACAAAATAATTTCTACTGTAATACCGTCTAATAATTCCCTTTTTAAAACTGACACAAATGTGTACCCTGCGTTTTATTTACCTTTGAGTATATTTTATAGCTGATTATATACCATATGATAACATTACAAAAAATGCACAACAAATTACATTGTATAATAATTTCAAATTTTACCCAGCACTTTGGAAAAAGAAAAGGCTAAAAGAAACAAATTAATTGTTCATTAATCGTGCTGAGTTACAACCCCGAAATCCGCATACAAACACATTCCTCGTCAAAGATGTCTTGCTGGACATATTAAAAATATGATCTGATAGTGTCAAGACCAAGAGAGAACATTTAACCCACGTGGATGACACCGCGGCCAGACCGGACCCAGCACGGAGCACCCCGGACACGAATCAGGAGAGATTTTGATCCGGGGTGATCCTGGATGAAATTGAAGTCATCATTACCAGCCTGGACCTAACACAGCACAGCAAAGGATGAACATGGAGCTAAAGGTACCACCACGGCAGCGCGGATGACCGTCCCGGAATAACCCAGACCATCCTGGACATAACACGGTGCTTTGTCCGGAATGCACTGTGTATAGCTTTGGTTGATCCGGAGTAATTTGTGCCAAATACAACATGCCGGATCATCCAAGGATCAAC
>CM037786.1:6017476-6067476 GCA_021229015.1 Solen grandis
TATCCAAGGAATGATTTATTAACGGGTGATTTCCCTAAACAAAATTAAGAATCTAGGCCCCAAGTAACGCGGATGTCTTTGCCTGAACCCCGCCCCATGGAGGGGCCCGCCCTATCGCTGGCCCTGGGTAGCAGAGGACCGAACTGAACCAGACCCCCTGGGAGGCTGGCCCGACCCCCGGCCTGCAGAACACCACCTAGAAGGATGAGAAGCATTGCAGAGCAAACAGTTATGCTTGTACATACAATGCACCTTAGAGCAAGTGCAATAATTGAAATCATAACATTTTTTACTTGCATTTATTTCTATCGGACTGGACAAAGCGCCAACATACAACAGCCAAAGCTCTAAATTGATTTGTGCCAAAAGATTCAAAATTTGAAACATCAAAATGTATACCTTGACTTGGGGCCACAGGCACTGGTGGGTCAGGGGCAGACACCACAGGAGTCCTAAACCATGGTCTCAGCACCAGCAGCTGGAGATTGCACTGTCTCAACGCTTCCAACTGACTCAGAAGTTGAAACTGCCACAGTTGGTGGGGACATCACGGTGCCAACAGATCTTAACCTTGCCGAAGGTCTTCTCCTCGGTTAAGCAGCAGTTGCCGCCAACCCCTCTCTATAGCTACCGCAGATGGGTGCCTTGTTCTTTGTGGCCTCGGCATATTTGATAACGAAAGAGCAATACCAAAGAGCAATAAAAATACAAGTTAGGAAAAATTCAAATACAATGGCATAATAATATTAAAACAATTTGAACCTTTCCGAATTGAGCGGGCAATATATAACACCTCCATATTGTACAGAGGTGAGACAACTATAATAATGGTTAATGCTAATAATAAACACAATATCAGATATTCAATTCTCGCTATAGTCGAAAATTCACAAAATGAATTTTGTTCCAGCTTAAAATTCAAAAATATGAAATGTACAAACACAAAAAACAAATTAATACATTTTTTAAATGCGTACACTTAACTTGTGTACAGATCAATTCTAAATTAAGATATATTAACCAAAAACCATATGTAAAGACGGTTGCGGAAAACCCGCGGTAACTGATTACACAGATCATCGAAAACTTAATCCATCAAAATCCTCACCTAAAACGAACCATCCAGCATAATAAAGATAGCACACCAATTAAAAAATTCCTAAAGTTGTGTTAGAACACAGCGATGAAATCTTTGAATCTCAAATATTTGCAAATACGACAAAAAATGTTAGAGGCAATTCACCCATCGCTTACTGCATTACCCGTCAAAACGGAAAGGAAGTACAACAACTGGTGTGCACATTACTTTACACGACCGTGATAACTACCTTTAACATTTGATATAATAATGACCGGAATAAAGATGCGAACTCCCAATAACTGCTGGTTATCCATTAAAGATAACCGTTAGTATGAGGAAAATAACGTCAAATTCCGTTGGGGCGTTTCTTTTGCCCGTCAGTATATAATTAAAAGTTTTCAAAAATGCTGGCAATATGTGTGAAAAAGGTTTTCCATGAAAAATCTTCTCTTCTGAAACAACTCCATGGATTTTCACCACATTTGACTTGACTATTTGAGTTTACTGTCGCTTCGACAGTATTTCAGTCATATTGCGACATCCAGCTAATTACAGGTGGAGGAAGACCCCAAATGCACGGAGGCATCTGGGTAGAACCACTGACCTACTGCAAACCAGGTGGAAGACTTCCTCACATGAAAATCCAAATGACCTTGCCGGGATTCTAACCCACGTGGTGAGGGGCTGAGTGAGTGTTAAAGTCAGCGACTTTACCCTCTTGGCCACGGAGGCCCCTTCACCACATTTAACTATAATGATACTTATGTTAATTCTTACTTTTTTTTAAATTTCATAAAGAACTTTGGTTGCCATGGCCAAGGCATAACTTTAAAATGCATTTTCTCAGAAATATACAGACCTACATATTTAATACTTGGTATATAGCCTCAGATTATGGTGCCTCAACACTATTAACAAATATGTGCATCAGGGTTTACACGAGGCCACTCCCGGGACTATGCCCAGATTTTGTATGTAACTATATTTGGAAAACGAAAAATCTTTACTGCTGCATCATGAAGAAGGCAAAACATTAAAATGCCTTTTTCTCAGATACATGCAAACCTACAGCTTTGATATTTGGTATATAGTATCTTCTCACAGTTCCCCAACACTATCAATAAATATTGCATCAGTGATAAAAAAAGGATTATTTTCTATAAGAGAACAAATGTTCCATTTTCCATGTTTTCATTTTTTAAATTTTTTCATATGCAACCAAAATGTTTGTTTATCACTTGTGAGTGAAATGAAACGTACCATCAAAACAGACTATTCAGCCTTTCTACAACAAACCAAATTAAGGTGAGCAATTTAAGGCCATCTTTGCCCTCTTGTTTTATTATCTCACTGGAATGATTACTGGTCAACATTTTGTTCCCTGTTATGCAACAAAATTACATTGTAATCTATGAGAGATAAACATGTATGTATCGGCAAAGGTATTTGATAATATTTATCGTTATATTCCCTTGATCAAGTCAACGATTCGACAAAATGACACAAAAGCAGCAACTAACTTTTACCATTTTACCAAAAAGTTAGCAACTTAAATTTTTATATTAGGTATACAAGGGGAGGATGCCGGGTTGGAGTAAAAGATAAACTCACTCAAAATGATTACAAAAAATTTAAAAAAAAAAATTCCTGTTGGTCCCACCATGTGATCAGAAAAGCAATCTTCTTACTTTTTTTTGAGAAAAATGCGTGCACATTTTTCTTAGATGAGAATGAATTACAGGGATATTTGCAGCTCTACACAGTCCCATTACAGTCTCTGAAAAAAAAAAGCATCACTCTTACAATTGTAAAAGTACTCTTAGTAACCAAAATCTGACAGCTAGTCTGAAATTAGTTCGGGATAGTGACAAAAATCCTCAGTTTGAAAATGATGAGCTAGCTGAATGCTCAAAAATCCAATGAACTGTTTAATCACGAGACTGATAATAATGTGGCAGGAAATTTCACACGCTCTATATATGAAAAAGTATTTAGAAAGAAAAGAAAAATCAGGAAATAATTTGAAATAGATTTAATCAATGGTCTGAAAGAAAATTGTAAATATGTTAAATTATCCTTTTAAACAAGCAAAAAATATAGTTTAAAAAATAGGAATGAAATAAATAGACATGCATGTGTTTAGGAGCGTTCCAATTACCAAAATGAGTTTTATGAATGATGCGATTAACTTCATATAGATGAGTAATTCAATCATTTAAAATACTTTTTGCACACTATCGGATGATAATGAAAATGAAGACAATGGTGATAAGAACAACGAAATGGATTTCATTTCTGATCAAAATAGATCAAAGTACATCAAATAGTAAAATAAACAGAGGTTATGAGTTAAAACAAAGTTTCCAGGAAATAATGACATAATAACAACTATCCTCAAAGGCTCCTATGATTGATCCTTTTCCAACAACATTATATAATACAATGATTGAAACGAGAGTGTACCCAACGGCATGGAGGGTAGGCACAATAATACCAACTTTTATTACCCATGACCTTAGAGATCTATGTCTGTATCCTTAATCTCTGTTCACCCATAAAAATAAATAAATAAATGCAGAACATTCTCTGTTTCGACTTCATTCTTTGCGGCCAAATGGACGGGTAATGTAATCAGTTCTGTGATATTAGTGACCCCAGACTTTGGTTTTGCTACTTGGTCTAAAACCGGTCGAATGGGTACATAAGTTGCAAGAATACCTAACGTGGGTCTGTGGTGCAGCAGAGAAAATAAAGGTAAACCTGCAGATATCACAATAAAAGAAACTTTTTTTATTTGTAATATATTGTTGAAGCAATGATATTGCATTTCTTTATAATTTCTATACGTCTTTTCTCAAATATGAAATATTAAGCACATTTATTTGCAAATGTTCTCAATCTTTACCTTTTAAATCCACGCAGTAATATAACTGTTACCATGAACGATTTATTCATTTAATTAAGACATATCCAACCATCAAATTCCCTGTTTTCCAAACCATTTTATCTCAGATGAGATACAGTAGAGACATTACCCTCCCAGGATTATGGGGAGAGGTCCCATCAAAATTGTCTCTCTTGTCCCCATTCAGTAAAATATCTTTATTAGTCCCTGGATCATTTCATCTTTCAAGGGTTGTGGGACATGTCCTGACAAAAAGGTATCTCCAAGTTGTCCCCATTTAGTGTACTATCTCTTGTCCCTGTGGATCATTTCATCTCTCATCCAAGGGTTGTGGGACATGTCCTGACAAAAAGGTATCTCCAAGTTGTCCCCATTTAGTGTACTATCTCTTGTCCCTGGATCGTTTTTTCTCTTGTCCCCACAGTCTCTCAGTTGAAACTTAAAGCTGAAGGTACTGTCTTAACTGGCCGTTTATGATACAGGGGAGGTAAGAAGGTAGAAAAAAGTCAAGAGAGGTGTCTATAACAGCAGTAGAAATGGGTGTCCCCAGATACCAGGATATGGTGTACTGTCCCCATTTCAAAGGTCAAAACATCAAGAGAGGGAGAGAGAGAGAGGTGAAATATATATTGTGTGTGAGGGTTCATGGATTCAAAAGAAGAAAAGAAAAATACAAAAACTATTATTTATTCTTTTACATGACATGTCAGTAATATATACACTAAACAGAGGTAACAGGCAACCATCACTGAGCTATGACCTTGAACTTAATTAAAAAATTTGGTTCTAAGTGTGAAGCACATCATTTTACTAAGATAATATTTGTTTTTAGAGAAAAAAACATGTTAATATACAAAAATGTTAATTAATTCAGGCAAAAATGACTTTTAAAAAAGAAAAATGACAAGGACAAAATATGACATGCCAGTAATATATACACTAAATAGAGGTAACAGGCAACCATCATTGAGCTATGACCTTGAACTTAATTAAAAAATTTGGTTCTAAGTGTGCAGCACATCATTTTACTGAGATAATATTTGCATTTAAGAGAGAAAAACATGTTCATATACAAAAATGTTAATTTATTCAGGCAAAAATGACTTTCAGGAAAGAAAAATGACAAGTACAAAATTTGACATGCCAGTAATATATACACTAAACAAAGGCAACCATCACTGAGCTATGACCTTGAATGTTAATTAATATTTTTTAAAAAAAAATGACAAGGACAAAATATGACATGCTGGTAATATATACACTAAACAGAGGTAACAGGCAACCATCACTGACCTATGACCTTGAATGTTTATTCAAAAATTTGGTTTTAAGTGTGCAGCAATCATTTTACTAAGATTATATGTTCATATACAAAAATCTTAACATATTCAGGCAAAAATGAATTTCAGGAAAGAAAAATGACAAGGATAAAATATGACATGGAAGTTATATATACACTAAATAGAGATAACAGGCAACCATCACTGAGCTATGACCTTGAACTTAATTAAAAAATTTGGTTTTAAGTGTGAAGCACATCATTTTACTCAGATAATATTTGCTCTTAGAGAAAATAACATGTTCATATACAAAAATGTTAATTAATTCAGGCAAAAATGACTTTTAAAAAAGAAAAATGACAAGGACAAAATATGACATGCCAGTAATATATACACTAAATAGAGGTAACAGGCAACCATCACTGAGCTATGACCTTGAACTTAATTAAAAAATTTGGTTCTAAGTGTGCAGCACATCATTTTACTCAGATAATATTTGTTTTAAGAGAAAAAAAAAACATGTTCATATACAAAAATGTTAATTTATTCAGGCAAAAATGACTTTCAGAAAAGAAAAATGACAAGGACAAAATTTGACATGCCAGTAATATATACACTAAACAGAGGTAACAGGCAACCATCACTGAGCTATGACCTTGAATGTTTATTTAAAATTACTAAGATAATATTTGCTTTTAGAGAAAAAAAAACATGTTCATATACAAAAAGGTTAACTTATTCAGGCAAAAATGACTTTCAGAATAGAAAAATGACAAGGACAAAATTTGACATGCCAGTAATATATACACTAAACAGAGGTAACAGGCAACCATCACTGAGCTATGACCTTGAATGTTTATTCAAAAGTTATTAAGATAATATTTGCTTTTAGAGAAAAAACATGTTCATATAAAAAAATGTTAACTTATTCAGGCAAAAATGACTTTCAGAAAAGAAAAATGAGAAGGACAAAATTTGACATGCCAGTAATATATACATTAAACAGAGGTAACAGGCAACCATCACTGAGCTATGACCTTGAATGTTTATTCAAAAATTTTTAGAGAAAAAACAAGAGGGCCATGATGGCCCTGAATCGCTCACCTGATCAACCATTTAATTATATGAAAGACATGCAAAAATCAAGGTTGCAAAGTAATTATTCTTTTTCTGAACAGCCCGCCTCCAAAGTCTGATGTCCGCTTCGAAAACCCGCACTCCGAACTCCGTTGACCATGTATAATAGTCCGGACAAGCATCATCAGGTGACCTTTTGGGTAGGGCCAAATTTCACAGAAGGGCCATAATCTGATCAAACTTGGTAGAGAATCATAAGGCCATATTATACAACAAATATATTAACTCCAAGCTTTGTGGTTTCTGACAAGAAGATTTTACAATTTATTTCTATGTTGATAAGAACATGTGAATTCTTTACTAGGGCCAAAAATGGTCCTATTTCGCTCAATTGAGTATCATTGTTGCTCATGTAGATTTACTAATGTACATCTACTAGGACAATATCAGTCATAATCAAGCATGGTCAAAATATAATAGCAATTAAATGCCATAAAGCATAATGCTTGAGATATGAAGATGCTGGAAAGTAACATGGCAAAATGGCTGATTTTCTAATCTTGAAAATCTTATCTTTAAAATCCCATACAAAGGCCTTAATTCAAGATCGGTATGTCAGATATCAAACATAAACAGATTTGATTAAGATATACTCAGTCTTGACTGAGATATAATTAGTCTTGACTGAGATATAATTAGTCTTGACTGAGATACAGACAGACTTGACTAAGATACTATTGTCATGGATAGAAATATTTAACAAGTAAACTAAAGCTATCAGTGAAAGTGGTTAATATCCCCGCTATTTGACAGTGATTAACATTTGAAAGTAAAAATGTTACAAGAGGTTGTAAGAGACAACTAATCTCACTGGGCACACCACTTGACCAGTTTGAAAATATTCTGACAAGAATGTTTCAAATATAGAGAGAAACTTCTTAAAATAATGCATACATCTTAAACAAATAGGTTTTTTTAACAATACTATGAGACTTGAATTGTGTCCATAAGACACAAATGCCCAAATCATTTTTTTATTGGACTGATATTTTTATCAGTGACAATGTTGAAAAACTGGAAATATAAAGGATGATGACCTTAAGATAAGATGGACACTGTGACTGACCTTAACCAAGAGATGTGACCTTGACTTTCAAACCTGCAACAGATCTTATCCTAAGAATCACCTGTGACAAGTTATTTAAACAAGAGTGTCAGTGCCACCACAATATACGTTGCCACTAAATATATTGATCAAGATCCATTTGGAAACTTAGGAGTTGCGTTCAAGTGAATATGCTATAGAGACCCAGTTTTGAAAGGCATAACTATAGCAAAAATCACTGAACCAGAAAATCTCTGCTTCATGCACATCTACCCATTAAAGTTATGACATTGACAAAGTTTCAAAAAGATCCACTCAGAAAATTAGGAGGAGTTGTGTTCACAAAGCTGTGATATCAATAAGCTACAGAGCCCAATTTTCAAGGGACTTAACTCGTGCAAAAAATCAATGAACTGGAAAATTGACACTTAATGCACATCTACCCAATATAGTAATGACATTGACCAAGATTTAATTAGAAATCGTCAGAAATGTAGGAGGAGTTGTGTTCACAAGGCTGCAATATCAATCAGCTACATAGACTATGTTTCAAGGGACATAACTCTTGCAAAAATAAATGGACCTGAAAATCGCCCCTACATGCACATTTACCCATTATAGTAACAACATTGCCCATGTTCACAAGAATGGACGTACGGACGGATATACGCATGGACAGACAGATGGAGAAGATGATGCCAGTGACCTATAAACTAGCAACCTGGTTTTTGTTCATGTCAAATAAGTTCTAGCTTGTTCATGACACATCCTTTTGTCCTAGGGATGACTGGGGCCAAGTTATTTCAAAACACAATCATAAATTACAAAGAAACTAAACGGACACAATTGCAGAGATTCTAAGGTCAGTCAAATGATGTGACCTTGACATTCAACCTAGCAAACTGGTCTTTGTTGATGATGCACCCTTTTGTCATAGGGATAACTTGTTATTTCAAAGCAGAACTATACACATCAAATGACCAACATGACACTATTGCTTGCACAGATTTTTAACTTAATTGACAGCTGTGACATTGAAGCTGTTATTGTTCACATTGCATCTTCATGTTCTAGAGATAACTCATTTTAAAATACAAATATATACAAACTCATTTTAAAATACAAATATACACAACAAGGTTACAGACTAAATATGATTTTAGAACCTTGACCTTGAAGCTAACAAAATGGTTCTTGCTTGCAACATACTTCCTTGTCCTAGGAATCCCTTATACCAAGTAATTTCAACTATACACAAAAGTTATTTTTAAACAAAATCATACACAAGAAAAGTACAGCCAAGACATGATTCTATGGTCAACTGAGAGTTGTGACCTTGAAGCTATTGACTAGGTTCTTGTTTTCAAAACACCACTTGTCCTATAAATCAGTTGTGAATCAAAACATGACAATACACAACAGTTACAGCAGGGACATGATTGCTTGCACACAGGTTACACACAAAAACAAATGTATGCCCATTGCCTTTTCAACACTTGACCTGTGATTTTGACGATGACCCTTGACCTATACACCTGGGCCTAATGCACAACCCATCTTGAGTTGAACATTCATGCCAAGTTATTTCAAAATCCATCCATGCAAAATGGAGCTATGGCCTAAACATAACCAAATGTTCCTCTTTTTGACCCTAGATTGTGTCCTTAACCTTGAAACACAGGTTTTAATAACAACATACAGAAATTTCCGACAGGTAACTTCAAAATTCACTCATGCATGTAGGATTTACAGAACGGACATGAAGTGAGAAAAATAAATGGACAGTGCAATTACTATATGCTTCCCTTTTGCAGGCACAAACATCAATTAAATCAGTTAAACCTTTCATGAGTTACCATGTGGCCAAGGTGTTTTTTTTGCAAATTCCAAGTCAAACATCTACATGCTCTAACCAAGGCAATTATTTTAGCTGTATTATTTGACTAAATGCCCACGGTCAAAATATTGAGCCCATGGCCTAAGATGCACCATCCACCTCTAACTATGACCTAGGCTATGGAGCTGGGGATCAAATACTTCAGAAAGACATAATTGTTTCATTGAGGCAAAGAACCTGGACAAGCAAATTGGCATTCATTTTTCACATTTAACCTACAATTACAACCTTCACTTTTGAGCTAGAAACCTTATTCCTGCACATTGCACTTTGTCTTAAAAAGGCAAATACTTATGACAAGTTATTTGAAAACATTTGTTAATTTAGAAACTTGAATATAAATGAGTCCATAGGACATGGATGCCACTGCCATTTTGTTTATAAGGTTGATATTTTTGTCAGTGAATATGATGAGAAACTAGAAATATAAACAAGAGGGCCAAGATGGCCCTGCGTCACTCACCTGAGTAAGATGGCTGTGTTAGGCATAATGACAAAAAATCTGGCATCTAAAAGTGTTTTTCTAACATTTGACCTATTGATCCTACCTGAATTTGCACTCAACTGGGAATTCATGCAGTCATCATTCATATTAAGTTTAATGAAGACTGGGACAAAAATGTAGGCCTCTAGAGTGTTCACAAGGTTTTTCTTAGATTTGACCTGGTGACCTAGTTTTTGACCTCATGTGACTCATTTTCAAACTCATCCAATATATCAATTAGACAAACATCCTGACCAAATCTATTGAAGATTGGGCTAAAACTGTGGCTTCTAGAGAGTTCACAAGGTTTTTCTTAGATTTGACCTGGTGACCTAGTTTTTGACCCCACATGACCCAATTTCAAACTCATCCGAGATAATATGTAGACAAACATCTTGACCAAGTTTCATGAAGATTGGGCCAAAACTGTGGCCTCTAGAGTGTTCACAAGCAATTGTTGATGATGGACGACTGACGACGCACGACAGACAAAAGGCGATCACAAAAGCTCATCCGAGCACAAGTGCTCAGGTGAGCTAAAAAGTTGACTTTAATATCCAATGAGTGCTGTGACCCTGATCTCAACCAAGTGATGTGACCCTGACCATTAAGCTAGCAAGCTGGTTCTTACTAGTGGCAAAGGATCCCTTGTGCAAAGTTATTTCAAAGCATGACTTTACACAACAAATATACAGCCTGGACTCAACTAAATGCTGAGACCTTGACGTTGAAACTAGCAACTTAGTTCTTGTTCTCGACATCTTGTCCTTGAGATTATTCATGTGAGTTATGTGACAAAGAGTTCTAGTTCTAGGTCACTGTACTCCTTCACAATAAGATCTATTCACATATAAGGTTTCATTTTGATTCCTTTCATACTTTTTGTGATATGGTCAGGACAAAAATCAAATATGAAAATATACAAAGGGCAATAACTCCAATATTATGCAAAAGAGAGTTTTGATTCTTGGTTACTGCACTTCTTCACAATATGAAGTTTCATTTCGATACCTTTTATACTTTTTGTGTTATGGCCTGGACAAAAATTATATTTTATAATTTACAAAGGGCAAAAACTCCAACAAAGTTATGGTATTTGGTCACTGCACTCCTCAATGAGATCTATCCACATGTGATGTTTGATCTTGATCTCGACAACTTTTATACTTTTTGAGATACAGCCCAGACAAAAGTATGAAAATTTACAAAGGGCAATAACTCCAAAATCATGCTAAGGAGAGTTATGATTCTTGGTCACTGACCCCCCCCCCCAACACACACACACACACTTCATGAGATTTATCAACAAATGAAGTTTCATCTTGATACCTTTTATACTTTTTGAGATATATTCAGGACAAAAAATAAAGTATGAAAATATAGAAAGGGCAACAACTCCAAAATCATGCAAAAGAGAGTTATGGTTCTTGGTCACTGTACTCCACCTCAATGAGACATATGAAGTTTCATTTGATATCTTTATACTTTTGAAGTATGGTCCGGACAAAAAACAAGAGCTGTCCGTAAGACAGCATGCTCTACTATTTGAATGCTTTGTTAATAAAAATAAATATTGCAATTAAAGGCAAAATAAGGATTCCTGTATTATCAAAATATACACAAGAGCAATAAACATATGCTCGAAGTTTTAAAGCAATATCTCAAAGAGTTTAGCGAAGAAATGAGTTATTGCAAAAAGATTTAGTCAGAAAAGGGGAATAATTATGCCAAAATCCAAGACAGAGTTATGTACTCTTGCCATGTACAAGTAGTGGTGATGGTCATAAAGAGGTATTCAAAGTTTCAAAGCAATGCCTCAAATGGCTAAGTGAAAAAATGAGGTGGTGTGATAACCTTAACTGAGATTCTATATAAAAAAGTGGCATAACTATTTTAATATTCATGACAAAGCCTGACCCCCAACAAAGGTATACAATTTCATGAATTATGAGAGACATCTATGGAAAGAAATTCTAACATTTTTTCAATGTCTCTCTGGAAAGAAATTCTAACATTTTTTCAAAGTCCAAAAAGGCCATAAATATGCAAAAATATCTGGAAGAGTTACTGTCCCTGTTTCTACTAGTTGGTCTGATGATGTTCAAGGCATGCGTGAAATTTGAGAGACATGTAATAAGTAAAACTTGAGATAATGGCAATGTTAAACAAGTTTAACATTTTACCAAGTCCAAAAAGGGCCATAAATACGCATAAAAATTTGGAAGAGTAACTGTTCCTGTTTCAAATGGTTGATAAACATGTGTGAAGTTTGCGGGACATCCATTCAGTAAAATCTGAGATAATAGCAATGTTAAACAAAAGTTTAACATTTTTTCTATGTCCAAAAAGGGCCATTCATATGAAGAAATACAAGAAAATGTGTCTATGAGACAATAATGCCCCGCCAGGATATGGTCAGAACCAAAAAGCTTAAACCCAAGGTAAACCTGAGGAAGAATGATCAATTTCAGCATGTTCATCCAACCATGTAATAATGGTCACAGCAATAAATTTGCATAAATATTAGATAGATTGTATGATGTACATGTGTACCTAGTTTCATCAAGATTTGAAGAAAAAAAAAGAAAAAAAAAAAGCTTAAATGCAAAGGTAAACCTGAGGAAGAACAATCAATTTCAGCATGTTCATCCAACCGTGAAATAAAGGTCACAGCATGAATTTGCATAAGGATGCACAGACCGTAAATCTATATGCCACCCCCCCCCCCCCAACAGAGTTGCCGGGGTATAAAAATGGAAGAGTTACTGTTTCTACTGGTTGGTCTGATGATAATAAACACATGTGTTAAGTTTGGGGGACATCCATTGATTAATAGTGGAGATAATGGCAATGTTAAACAAGAGTTTAACATTTCTTGAGACTTTACAATACACATTGTGCGGGGGGAAGGGGGAGCGGACACAATCACGTATACCCCCTTACAACTTCATTGTGTGGGAGGTATAACAAAGTTACAGATGGGACAAATTCTCTTGCACACAATCACACATACTAACACACACATGGACAGGTGTAACAATGTCTGTCCATCACAATGAAATGAAATGAGGTTGACAAGAAATTTGGCATTCAATTTTTTTACCTTACATTATTACCTTGACATTATTTTGGCTCTACTGACCTGATGCTGCCTAGTAAGATATTTGACAATAATGTAAGAGCAAAGCTTTTATGGCATTCCAAAATTTTACAATGAATGAACAACAGCATTTTGTGACATAAAATGAGGACAGTTTAATAAAAGTGCTGAAGGCACTGGAGTTGTGTGCATCTTAAGTGAACGAAGGGTTGACTGGATGCAGCTTAATTATTCCCTACCTTACTAATCTGCTGTGTTTAAATTCCTTACCAATTTCTTGAGGATGAAAACCCATCATTTGCTGAATACTTGTATCAAATATCCACTGAGGTTATTATGCAAAGCCATACACAGACAGGTCAGTGTTGCAGGCAAAGGAATTCAAAACATTTTTTTGATTGTAAAAAATACAGGTTTCAGTCACTTCAAGGTGTTATAATAACCCATGGAGGTTTCTGAGGTTGATAGCTTGATATTATTATGTTACATGCATTTGTACTGTACTAGTATAGATCTTCCTTATCAAGTAAACATGAAGAGACCCTGCATTTCTTTTTCCATATAGTTTTGTATATATACATTAATATTCATGTTTCAAAGTATGCAGATACTTAAGGAAGATCTTAAGAAACAAGAGTATCATCATGAAGGACAATATATGCCCAAAGACAAATTTTGATAGGAGGGTATCATAGTTCACAGCACCGTTCTATAAGAAATCAGTGGATTGCAAACAAAAATCAAACTTGACCTGTATTTCGATATTATGTGCCTGCATAAAAATACTTTTGAAAGATGTCATGAATTTAGGTCATACAAAAAAAAAAATGAATTCAGTACATTAAAATTTTCAAAAGTAAATGTGCAAAAATGGTCATTTCACATAAAATTTGCCTATAATGGGCGCATAACTCAGGAATGAATCAGTGGAGTTTAACCAAAATCAAACTTGACCTGTATCTTCATGTTATAAACTTGCATACCAAATATAATTTCAAAACAGGAAGACTTTCAAAAGTTTTTGTGCAGAAACAAACATTTCACATTAAAATGCTTATATAGAGCACATAACTCTATTACAAATCAGCGGATTGTAACCAAAATTAAACTTGACCTGTATATTGATGTTATAAACTTGCATGCCAAACACGAATATTACACATGTATTACATTAAAGTTTATTGTGTAGAAACAAATTGTCTATGGACAGTTTCATAACTATATGTTTCGTCATTCAGTTGGTATATCAAAATACTAATAAATTTATTTCATTCAATCTGAGATTTAAGTCACAGGGTTTCTGTGCAAGCTACTGACTTTATTTCCCTTGATGCATTTTTTTTCAGCTTATAAATTGCATCTTCTTGAGCTCCATTTATTGACACCAACTTTCCTTGCATTATTGAATATAACACACAATTTTGACAGATACATGTAACATTCTCAATACATACTATTTGCATCTAAATGATTGTGCAAACACTTTTCTGACTTTGATGTTCTAGGCAAAAATCCTGGAATGCCAACTGAGATATGATTACCAAGCCACTACTAACAGCAAAATTTTGAGAAAAAAAAAGCATAATCTAACCCTTTAAATTTTCATAATTGTACCAACAATTCTTAAGAAGTTATGCTAATTAAAAGAAATCAAAGGAAATACCTCCTTCAAAAATACAATTACAGTCACAGCTCTTGTTGCAGAGGACACAGAATTGCTAATTTCAAAATAAAAATGGGAAATAATTTGTTAAGTATACAATAAAAAGTATACAGTTTTGTTAACTACACTTTCCTCTGAGTATAGAGTTATATATGTTTATATCATAAGAAGTTATGACCTGAAATGATTTTTCAGAGACTCTAACGCTGACGAATGGGAGACTGTAATATAGCTTGAAATATTCTATGAATAGTCAAGCTAGGAAGCACATGTTAAAAACAAGGTATGTCACAGCCAAAGGCTGAACCAACAACTAGCCAACCTACAGGCTGAACCAACAACCAGCAAATCTACAGGCTGAACCAACATCTATCAACCTACAGGCTGAACCAACATCTACCAACCAACAGGCTGAACCAACAACTACTAACCTACAGGCTGAACCAACAACTAACCAACCTACAAGCTAAACCAACAACTACCAACCTACAGGCTGAACCAACAACCCTACAGGCTGAAACAACATCTACCAACCTACAAGCTAAACCAACAACTACCAACCTACAGGCTGAACCAACAACTTCCAACCTACAAGCTAAACCAACAACTACCAACCTACAGACTGAACCAACAACTACCAACTTACAGGCTGAACCAACAACTACCAACCTACAGGCTGAACCAACAACTAGCCAACCTACAGGCTGAACCAACAACCCTACAGGCTGAACCAACAACTACCAACCTACAAGCTGAACCAACAACTAGCCAACCTACAGGCTGAACCAACAACCCTACAGGCTGAAACAACGTCTACCAAACTACAAGCTAAACCAACAACTACCAACCTACAGGCTGAACCAACAACTACCAACCTACAAGCTAAACCAACAACTACCAACCTACAGGCTGAACCAACAACTACCAACCTACAAGCTAAACCAACAACTACCAACCTACAGGCTGAACCAACAAACCTACAGGCTGAACCAACATCTACCAACCTACAAGCTAAACCAACAACTACCAACCTACAGGCTGAACCAACAACTACCAACCAACAAGCTAAACCAACAACTACCAACCTAAAGGCTGAACCAACAACTACCAACTTACAGGCTGAACCAACAACCAGCAAACCTACAGGCTGAACCAACATCTACCAACCTACAGGCTGAGCCAACAACTACCAACCTACAGGCTGAACCAACAACCAGCCAACCTACAGGCTGAACTACCAACTACCAACCTACAGGCTGAACCAAAACCAGCCAACCTACAGGCTGAACTAACAACTACCAACCTACAGGCTGAACCAACAACCAGCCAACCTACAGGCTGAACCAACAACTACCAACCTACAGGCTGAACCAACAACTACCAACCTACAAGCTAAACCAACAACTACCAACATACAAGGCTAAACCAACAACTACCAACCTACAGGCTGAACCAACAACCAGCCAACCTACAGGCTGAACCAACAACTACCAACCTACAGGCTGAACCAACAACTACCAACCTACAAGCTAAACCAACAACTACCAACCTACAGGCTGAACCAACAACTACCAACCTACAAGCTAAACCAACAACTACCAACCTACAGGCTGAACCAACAACCAGCCAACCTACAGGCTGAACTACCAACTACCAACCTACAGGCTGAACCAACAACTACCAACCTACAAGCTGAACCAACAACTACCAACCTACAGGCTGAACCAACAACTACCAACCTACAAGCTAAACCAACAACCAGCCAACCTACAGGGTTTGGGCTCTTACCAAATGGTCAACAACATAAAACAAGATAAGACCCTGTCAATATTAACTGCGAAATATTTTAGAGTAAGTAACATAATTTGCAAAATTTAACCCTTTAAATTTTTTTGATTGTATCAAAAGTTCTTAAGTTATGCCGTGGACACACAATTGCTAATTCATAGAAATAAGAGAAATATCTCCTTCAAATAAACAAATAGAGTCATTAGCTCTTGTTGACTGCAATAGCTATCAATGACCTCTATCAATATACACAGTTTCATAGGCATAAAACAATTTATAGTTATTACCCTACAAGATATTGTAAACACAGACTCTAACACCTGCATAAGGGTGACTGTGATAGCTTGAACTATTGTATGAATAGTCAAGCTAAGAAGCACATCAAGATGTTAAAAAACAAGGACTCCAAGTCAACAACAACACCAGTACCATTTTTAATGACCAACAACCAGCCCGTAACAGGGTTGAGGCTCTTACCACATGGTCCCCACATAAAATGAGAAAAAATATCGAAAACACAGTCATAACTGTGAATTTTGGAGAAAACAATGCATTTTTGGATCTACAATACTTAAAGAGTGATGCAGTGGACAAGGAATTGCTAATTCAAAGAAATCAAGGGTAATATCTTCCTTCAAATTTACAAATAGTTACAGCCCTTGTTGACTGCACTACTTCTCAACAACCTCTATCTATATACATAGTTTTATATGAATAATAACTTAGAGTTATTCCCCTAACATGATATTGTTAGCAAAGACTGTAATGTTTACAAATGGGTGAATGTGATAGCTTGAACTATTCTATGAATAGTCAAGCTAAGAAGCACATCAAGATGCCAAAAAACAAGGACTTCAAATCACAACACCAGCAGTACCACTTTTAATGACTTTGGTATTTAACAGACACAGGCTGAACCAACAACCAACCAGTAACAGGGTCAATGCACATACCATATAGTCACCAAGACAAGTTGTAAAATTTGCCAAACATAACAAGACCAGAAAAGATTTCCAAGATATGCTTCCAGTACCTATGTACAACAATGTTGTGTGTAGGAGGCTGATCATGGCAAGATTGAAAGAACAAGAGTGTTGTTATCTGGAAAACATGTGTCACCTGCTGAAGTAAGACAGAAAAAGTGTAACGAACAGACAGACGAATGGATGGCTTACAACAGGTGACACAAAAAATAACGATAGACAGACAATTTCTTAACCTCATCAATCTGTTGACTTGAAGTGTTAGAATGACTATACAGATACTGGTATGATGAATAGACTTTCTTCAAACAAGTGTGCAACATAGTGGAAAAGTTCTGTAAATAACAGTTATTAGTTGTTATACATAGCACAACCTTATCAAACATTTTATTAAACACTCACACACGAGGAAAACACATTATGATGTTAACAAAGTTCCTGCCTGCTGTGCCAGGTTTTGGGCCCAATACAGGCATGGTATCCCCTAGCACCTGTACCCCTGGTTAATAAAACAGTATAATCTGTGTAATAGTGGAGTATGGGCCCACTCTAGAATAGATTGTTCCACTATGCAAACCCAAAGAAGTCCACAGTCCTTGTAAAAAGTGACAGAAAAGCACCCAATTACCAATACTTCCAAGAGGTATTTAAGGCCATCGGGGTGTAAATGACAACAGGATGTCCATCATATATACTGGGGGATTTTGGACATTACCATCTGGCAAGAATATCAGATACCCAAATTGCCCATACCTGCGGGCATGCAGATCTGGGAGGAGATGTCATTGCCAAGATAAGCCAGAGCAACCCAAATGTTCCACAGACCTCTAACTCCTAGAAATGCAGATGTCTCTCAATGGTTGCACAGCACAATCAATGCCTGAAAGAGAGAGAAAGACTTAATCGGAAGAAAACGTTAATGACCATAGCCTCCTTGTGTCAAATCTCAGACCAGCAACACCATTGCCAAGAAGATGCAGGCATGCACCAGTCAGGTGACTTTTCAGACGAAGGAGACCATTCCAAGCAAGATGGATGGATTTAAGACTCCGCGTCCTACGAAGACTTAGTAATCATACAGTCAATGCCGAAAACATCATGGCAATCACAATAAGTAGTGCTAGTGATTAAGCATGTATTTACTGTGTGCAACAAAAAAAGAAAATCAAAAACTTTGCCAGCCATTCTTCTAATTGAACGCATCGTTCTTAATCGATTGCTTTCTCATTATATAAATGTTTTGTGTAATGAAATGTTAATCAAATACACTCCCTTTCGACTCCCGCAGGATTTGACTATGCATTAGATAGTTAGTCACAATATAAAATACTTACCTGAGAAGGACACTCTAGGGTTGAGCATGATATTTTCTACTCTGACCCCATTCCTTGTCGTAATTCTTCATATCCATTAATGACCAACTAACTTACTAAGATGTATAGTTAGTGGGAAAAAATATTGGAGTAAGATATCTGTGTTTTCAGGTACAGCAGCTACATGAAGAAAGTAACACCTCTCAGACACACAATTATTCTATGGTTACAAGGAATCTCTAATAAAAAAAGAAAAAAAGTCATAGACAAGTTAACTATAACTGAGTTTACTGTACTGCCATTAATTTTGTTTTAATTGAGTGTGTAGTAATGAACCTTAATTCAAATATTGGTATATTAATGGCATAAAATCTTAATCTTTAACACAGTAATTATAATACATAATACCATGTGGTTGGTTCTTTATACTTAGTTATCTCTATTAGTTTACAATGTGTTGGCACTTATTCGGTTTCTCATCTAAAGTTAAATGCTCTATAATGAACATATTACGGTATTCTATCTGACACAGTTACAATAGTGAGTTCATTGTCAGGTCAGATCCTCGTTTTTGATGAAAATATGAGATTGCATCTGATGGTAAAGATATGAGAGTGGTAAGGTTTGGTCTCATTTTCCCAGCTTTAAGATTTCACTAGTCTCACTTTCCCAACCAATAGATTTCACACCTTCTTCACAAATTGTTCTCAATATTGTCTTACCTGGATTTTCTATACTGTTAAAAACAACAACAAACAAGAGCTGTCAGAGGACAGCACGCTCGACTATTCAAAATGCTTGTTGGTAAATCAAATGAAATCTATTTCAATTCTTGCCCTTCATAGTAATAGTAAAAAATGATATACCTTGATAGTCTGATACCCCTTAATATATTTATGATGTCTAAAATCAATCCTATTCCTAGTTACTGAGGCATAAGCACAATAACACTGTGCATGCAAAACTTAAACCAAAAATCCATGTTAGAAAAGGGCCATAATTTGCATCAGTCCAAAAGTTATCCTCCTGTTTTCTGATGCCCTTGAAGACACACCTTAACTTTCTAGTTAATTCCACAAGCAATTTCTGAGATATAAGCATGAAAGTACCTTGCATGCAAAACTTTAACCAAAATTTCTAAGTTAAAAAAGGGCCATAACTTGTAATATATTCCATCAAAAGTTATCAACCTTGATAGTATGATACCCCTAAGCATATTAAAGATGTTTCAAATCAATCCCATGCCTGGATACTGAGATATAAGCATGAAAGTAACTTGCATGCAAAACGTTAACCAAAATTTCTAAGTTAAAAAGGGGCCATAATTTGTAACAAATTCTATCAAGAGTTATCTACCATGTTGATCCCCTAAACATATTAAAGTTTCAAATCAATCGCATGCTTGATACTGAGATATAAGCATGAGAGTATCTTGCATGCAAAACTTTAACCAAAATTTCTAAGTTAAAAAGGGGCCATAATTTGTAACATATTCCATCAAGAGTTATCTACCTTGGTTGTCTGATGCCCCTGAACATATTTGTAAACTTTCAAGTCAATACCATGAATGGTTATTGAGATACAAACTAGATAGTAGCTTGCACGCAAAACTTTAACCAAATTTTCTATTGCATGCAAAACTTTAACCAAAACTTCTAAGTTAAAAAGGGGCCATAATTCATATTAAATTCAGTCAAGAGTTATCTACCTTGCTTGTCTGATGCCCCTGAACATATTTATAAACTTTCAAGTCAATACCATAAATGGTTATTGAGATATAAGGTTGATAGTAACTTGCACGCAAAACTTTAACCAAAAGCTGCAACGCCAACGCCGACGCCAGGGTGACTACAATAGCTCTCATATTCTAAGAATAGTCGAGCTAAAAACAAGTAATAATTGTAACAGTGAATTGTTACTAAGTCTCCCAAATAAAGTTTAAGAAATAACCCAGTCATAAGTAAAAGTGAAGGGGTGGGGCCTGACCCCCTGGTGACCCAAGTGAACTTAAAAGAAGTAGAATCCAATCTGTCTTAACATGAGGAACAAGAATACATATGGTTTAGGGGGTGGGGATCTGAAAAGTTTTTCAGATACAAGGTGATAAGTTAATTTGAGGGGGGCAGGGCCTGCCCCTGGATGACCTTGAGGACATCAAAGTAGCCATTCAATTCTCAGGAACAAGAATATATATGGTTTAGGGGTGGGGATCTAAACAGTTCTTTTAGATATAAGGTCATAAGTAACATTGAGGGGGAGGGCCCTGACCCCTTGGTGATCCATGTGAACTTAAAAGAAGTACCATTCAATCCAACTCATCATGAGGAACAAGAATATAATATGGTTTAGGGGTGGGGATCTGAACAGTTTTTGAGATATAAGGTGATAAGTAAATTTGAGGGGGCGGGGCCTGCCCCTGGGTGACAGGTAATTGCAATGAAGGCTAATGATGATTGCAATTGCTAATATGGCTGATAGCATGTATGATATTTAATTGCACCAATCAGTTATTATAATCAGCAATTAATGATATAATTTATAGCAAACTTTTATATTGTACTTGAAGGGTATAATATATTTCAAATCTTTTCTACCTAATCATAACCTCTAAGATGGCAAATGTGCTGGTAGATATACAGTTTATAGAATACAGCAGGGGGAACCGAACCTTGGTTTACAACGGTAACATGTTCAGCCTGAAGACAAAGAAGAACAAATCAAGATACTGGCACTGTGTAAACAGACCCTGTAATGCTAAAGTCAACACCAAGAATGATACCTTAATGGAGGTCTCTGGAGAACACAACCACCCACAGGATGAAGCCTCTATCACAGCAGCAGAAATCATGAGTACAGTCCAGGATGAAGTAAAACAAGCAGAAATCATGAGTACAGTCCAGGATGAAGTAAAACAAGCAGAAATCATGAGTACAGTCCAGGATGAAGTAAAACAGTCTACAGAGCCAGTGTCATCAATAGTTAACATTGCTGATACTCGGTCTGTTGAATGGGATACAGAAGATGTTGCAAAACTACCCATATATTACTCTGCTAATGCTGGTCTGTACAGGCACCGCTCCAAAACTCGACAAGTGCTTCCTAAAAGAAGGGAGGATGTCAACCTGGATTACAAGTGGACTGAATCCTTGTCCGGGGAGAGATCACTACTGGCAGACAACGTTGACACTGATAGAATTCTGATATTTGTGACCAAAAGCAATCTGCCTGAACAAGCAGCTGCAGAAACATGATATATGGATGGAACATTCTACTCCTCACCAGCATACTTCTACCAGCTTTACACTACCCATGCCATGGTGGATGGCTACATGTGCCCACTTGTGTATGCACTGCTTCCTAATAAGCAACAACCTACATATGTCAGATTCTTCACTCTCCTTCAGTCAGCAGCGAACATCATGAACACCAGACTCTCCCCAGAAGTCATCATGATGGACTACAAGAAGGCAACATGGAGGGCAGTGAGCAGTGTTTTCGTAGATGTGACAATTCGTGGCTGCTTCTTCCACTATACTCAGTGTATCTGGAGGAATGTTCAGTCGTGGACTGGTTAATGACTTCAAAGAAGATCCTGTCCTGTGTGGTTTCAGTCCCTGCTCGAGTCTGACAGTGATGATTGGCGTGTGATCAAATTTAAGGACTATGTAACTGACCAGTGGGTTGAAAGTGACCGAAGTTCATGGAACCTCTTCAATAACAACGGGCCTAGTACGACGAATCATGTTGAAGGATGGCATCACAAAATCAACGCAAAACTGCGTCACAGCCACCCCAATGTCTATGTGTTCATCGACATGATCAAAAAGAAACAAGCAATAAATGAAGCAAAAATGCTACAGCATGCCAATGGTGGGTAGCAGCACCCAGTGTATGCAGGGAGAAGACCAGAGACTCATTCGTCTGAAGAATCAACTGAACTGTGGCGAGGTTGACATTATGGCATGTACTGATGCCGCATCTTATCTCATTAAGTTGGGATAAGCATCAGACAAAGCAACAAACTCATCAAGTTTATTATTCTGTGAAATTTGTATACTAGAATATTTTTGTGTACCGGTATACATGTACATGTTTAGTCATTACAAAGTAAAAGAAAACTTAACATACTTGTGTATATAATTTTTAATTCTTTTCTGTAAAAACATGAACAGGAAAAAACTTTAACATATGCTAACAATTATTTTTTAAATGTATGTGTATGAGTGTGTTCTATTACTTTGCTTACTTTTTTCAATAATTGACATAAAAATCTTGACTATGAGCTTATTTTGTATTTTTACTTTTTTAATTATGTATGTATTTCTATTATTTTGCTTACTTTTCTCAATAACTGATATCAAATATCTTGATTATGTGCTTATTTGTATATTTGTTTTTTTTTGTCTTGTATGTACATGTATATGTGCAAACAATTTACTTTTTAATTATGTGTGTATTTCTATCATATTGCTTACTTTTCTGTATAAATGATATAAAAATCTTGATTCTGCGCTTATTTTGTTTTATTATGTATGCTATATTAAAAGAACAGAAACAAACTTTTGTTATGTCTTATATATCATGACAGTAACCAAGTTTTTATTACCCAGTATAGCAATTTTCACACATTATCACCTACCGAACACTACTGTTAACCTAAATAATAGAGTATCACTTTCCCAACCTAAAATTTGGTCAAAAATCCAAAAGTTGGGAAAGTGAGAACACTACAGTAACAAGAATTAATGTACACTCTGTCAGTGTGATATATTTCCATGTTTGTACAGGCTGAGTGTGAGATAATGCAATAAAGTATAATAATTTCATGTGTGTACAGCGGAATACTGAAGTTAAGCAGCACTTATGTGTCTAATGTATAGAAAGCTTTAAATGACAGATATGGTCACTGGAATGGGAAACCAAAGTAGACAATTATCCTGACTACGTATGTTATTTACAGTGGTAGTTGGGATGAAGGCCAACAAAGAAAGAATAGTCCTTTGGAGTAAAGACAGGTTATGCAATAGTGTGACTGGGTGTTGTATTATTCCACATGCTTTTAGGTTCAGTGTTGATAAAGACAAGTAGGGATGGAGGCCAACAGAGGAATTTAAGACCCTAGGAGAAACGAGACAAGTTATGTAATAGATAGTGTGACTGGGTGTTGAATCATTCGTCATGTTAACCTTTTCATTGTAAGATAATACAACTAGATGTGGTATCATTCCACATGTCTACAGAGCAACATTGCAGTCAAGCAGCACTTTTGTCTGGCTGGTGTAGAAAATACTGTGAAGGGGATACTAACTGGGATACTGTTAACTGGACAAAGCAGACAAATTCTACTACAAATATTGTTTACTGTGGTACAGAATTGACAAATCAGGCTGGTTGCCAGAGGAAGAAAAGACTCATGGAGAAAGGAGACAGGTTCAGAAATAGACAGTATGACTGGGTGTGGTATCATTCCATGTGTTTACAAGCTCAGTGTCAGATAATGTGTCTAGGTGTGGTATCACTCCATGAGCTTAAAGGGTCAGTGTTGAAAAAAGAAAGACCCTTGATGAAACAAGAAAGGTTCAGTGCCAGATAATGCTACTGGGGAATGGTGTCATTCCACATGTTTGCAAGTTTAATATCAGATAGTGCAACTGGATAGAATATTTTTCATTGTGTTTATAGGTTGAATGTCAAATAATGCTAAAAGGTATGGTATCATTTAAATGGATCTTAGAAGAACAAGACAGTTTCAGTGTCAAATAACATGACATGGTGTGGTTCTATTCCACATGTATACGAAGTTATACTTCAGCTGAGTAGCACTTATGTCTGTCTCATGAAGAAAATTTTGAATGAATGAGATTCTGTCAGCTGCAGAAGTATATTAAGTACCATAACCTCTGCTCCCTCACAAGTAAGCAGTATGCTTGCTAAATCTCAAGCTAAAGCAAAAAACAAGAGCGCTGGTTATTAAAAAATACACCAACCTGCCATTTAATCAATTCAAGGGTCATAACTCTAAAGTGGGATATTTGGCTGGTTTTCAAACTTGATTGAGATACTGTACCAAAACACATTTTTGACAAAGTTTGGTAAAGATCGGTTAATGTTTGTCAGTGTTAGAGAGCAGACACTGTTAATTTTGAATTTTTTAATCAATTAAAAAGCCATAACTCTAGAGTGTTCAAGATATTTAGACTGGTTACCAAACCTGGTTACAATATTGTGTCCATTAAATTGTGACCAAGTATGGACAAGATCAATTCATGTTTGGTAGAGTAAGACAGCGGACACTACATTAAGCAATTTTTCATCAATTAAAGGGGGCATGATTCCAGAGTGTCTGAGATAACCTTGCCAGTTATTAAACTTGGTTGAGAAATTGAGCGAATAAACACTGTCATCAAGTTTGGTAAAAAAAAATTCATGTTTGTTAGAGAGCGGACATTGTTAATTTAACCATCAGTTCAAGGGCCATAACTCCAGAGTGTCTGGGACAATATAATGGCTGGTTATCAAAAGGAACCAAGACAGTGTGCCCATATACATTATGAGCAACTTAAGTAATGATCAGTTTATGTTTGTTCAAGTTTGAGAGCAGACACTGTTAATTTGACCATTTTTCATCAATTCAATGGCCATAACTACAGAGTGTCAGATGCAATTGGGCTGGTTTTCAAAAAGACCGAGATATTGTGCCCATATACAATGTGACCAAATATGGTTATGATTGGTTCACATTTGTTCAAGTTAGAGAGCAGACACTGTTAATTTGACCATTTTTCATCAATTCAATGGCCATAACTACAGAGTGTCAGAGGCAATTGGGCTGGTTATAAAAAAGACCGAGATATTGTGCCCATATACATTGTGACTAAATATGGTTATGATTGGTTCACATTTGTTCAAGTTAGAGAGCAGACACTGTTAATTTGACCATTTTTCATCAGTTCAAGGGCCATAACTCCAGAGTGTCTGGGACAATTGGGCTGGTTATCAAAAGGTACCAAGATATTGTGCTCGTAATACATTGTAACCAAGTATGGTTAAGAACGGTTCATGTTTGTTCAAGTTAGAGAGTGGAAAACATCACTGGATGCTGCCTGCCTGCCACAGGTGAATGCATATTAGTCATGTCTTTGACGGGCGTATAAAACCTAAATTTGCTTAAAGGGGGTAGTAGTTGAGATCACTTTCAAAGGGTGATATCTAACTTACTGCTTTTATGTATAAAGACCATACTTAATAATTCAATGGGAACAAGAATCTATAAAGTGGAAAGAAGCCTATGTTATAACCATTTTGATATCACCCCATAATTTGGTGGTCATGTTTTTTCATCCCTGACAATGACATATCAATATCATAAAAAATGGTACTGATATATATATCTTGCTTGACACTCAGCATATAAGGGTAGTTCCATGACTGGTTAGCCCGGTATTAGGATAATGTGACTGGTTGTGGTATCTTGCCACTTGCCTCTGCTTTGATATCGCAATGTGGCAGCACTATATCTGTCCCTTGTGAACAGAAGTCTCGATGACTGAATTTCTGTTGGTGGGACATGAAACCCAAGCAAACTAACAAGCAACAAATCTATCCATTCTCTTCAGCTTCCAGAATCCTCACTGCTCCATCCATTCTCAAAAGATGCACTGGCAATTTGTATGATTATGCTTCATGAATCTGGTTCAACATTTTTGGTCTGCCCATGTCTTTTGAAATTTACTCTTAAATTGACTGACTGACATAATATCTAATCAGAAAATAATTTAAATTTTAAATATATTCTAATTTTCTTCCTATCCTCATGCCAGAATGATTGAAAAAATGTTGGTTGGACATTAAACCTGAGCCAAGAAAAAAGAGGCCATTTCTAAAGCTGGAAAGACTATTATGAAATATGAACTAAAAATCAAAAACTAACAGAACAATAAATTGATAAAAATAGCTCATGTTCTTGGCTAAATCAGTGCAATAGTTTTCTAGAATCATTTTCAAACAGTCTTGGAATAAAACAGAAGAATAGAGTAAAAAATTATCATAACACATCTTGCTATCTCCCCATATAAAGATGCCACTATGGCATGCAAGTTTTTTATGTATGAACTAGTCTGGCAACTTGCCCTGGTAACATCCCCAAAGCCTTGAGTACTATTCAACTAAATCCAAAACAAGAAAATTGTGCCTGCTAAAAAAAATAAAAATCCTACACTGAATTTGAAGGAAACAAAAAATTATTAGTTAAATCCATTTTGTTTATTTATGCAACAAAACAAAAACAATTTACAAAACTCCCATTACCCAATAAAATCCCCAATCTAATGTATATATGTATGACTTAGAAAACCATACATATATTTCATCCTATTGGCTGCAATGTCAGCTCATCTCAAGCAGGACACATATTTTCCATCATTTTTTCTATGAAACACTCATGAAAAATTAATTAAAAAAAAAAAACATCCAAAAAAAGTGGATGTAGAAACTACTGTATTCAGACACTCCCTATGTGATGCACAGTCGTACATCGTACCAGTGTACCAGACATTGGAGAGTTCAGAACAATGCCAGACTATTCAGAACCCACCAAGGAAGATCTTTTGAAACGAAAGACATTACTTGGAGAGGCAATTAAAAAAAAGGTGCCTTTTTGGTCTAAGTCTTTAACAACACACTTAACTATAAAAACTATTTTTTGCACCTCACCTCCTAAAAACTGCATCTTAACACATTGAATGACACGTTGGAGGTGCCACCAATACTTTTTTTTGTGTGTGTATTATCATTTACTAATCTTTTAATGTATAACTCTGGAATTGATTTCTAAATAGGTTTCAGAAAGGATCATTCGACTTAGAAAGGGTAGATATTAAATATATATACAATGAATATACCCATAGGTCACAAATACCCTGGCAGTTTGGTGTTATTTGATTGATATTTTTGACAGAAAAATAATTCAAAACCAGAATTATAAATTAGAACCATCAAGTACTTTAAAACTTTAGGAGAAAACTAAAATTTGACCCTATACTATTTCAAGAAAAGGCCAAAACTCTGCCAATATATAGTGGATTGCAACAGAAAAAACTATCTATATTTTGATATTATATACTTAATAAAAACCAAATATGGATTAGATCTGTCTATAGTTCTTAAAAAGTGATTGATGGGAAATTAAAAATTCATACATGTGCATGCATGGAGAAATGGATTAAGGTCATTCTTAATGCCAATTCATCCTTTTTTTAATGGCAATGGCATAATAACAAGGATAGAAGGAAAAACAAGAATATATTTATAATAAAAAAATTTAAAAAAAAAATGTTTGTAAAACATATATGCCCCCTCTCATATGCCATAAAATAGCTATATTATATGTATGGTGTTTCACTTTATAATGTAGGCATGTCACAAAGTCCAGAACTTATCTTGGTTATTGTTTACTACTGATAATTATGAATACTGCAAAAAGATGAAACTAAATCTTCACTGAAACAAATTAATTGGAGATGATTTACCTAAGTGTATGAAATTTTAAGTAATGTAACACTGTCAGTTATTTACAATAAAAAGATTAAATGTTCAGTGTTTGTGAGAACTCAACTTATAGCCTCATGACCTTGACCTTTCAGGTACATACCCCAAAATCAAAAGGGGTTTCCTATAACTTAAAAGCAACAATTGTGCAACATTTGATACAAAAGTGATACTTAGACTTATCCATTGGACAATGCTTCCTTAACACAATGTTAAAGAGAATCTAATTTATGACCTTGTGACCTTGTCTCTTGAGAAACAGACCCCAAAATCAATAGGGTTCTTCTACTTGTCATAAGTAACTACTGAACAATATTTGAGACAGGAGTCAACTAGATTTTGAGTAATCAGTAATCAGTTATGACAATTTAACTCGTTTCCTCATGACCTTGACCTTTGAGGTACAAATCCCAAAATCAGTTGGGGTCTTCTACTTATATATAGTCATAAGCAAAATCAATACCAAGCTTGAGATCTTATGTTCAAACAGAACTAGAGTTACAACTCAGACAAGACTTTCATATAAAAATGTTAACATGTAACCTAAATATGACTTTGATCTTTGAGGTAATTAAACCAAAATCAATTGGGGTCTTCTATTAATCATAAGCAATAATCATATAAAGTTTGAGACTTTAGGGTCAAAAAGAACTTGAATTATCACTTGGACAAAGTTTGGTCTACCGACAGACTTACGGACTGGCTAACCGACCGGTATGTGCAAAGCAATATGCCCCCTCTTCTTTGAAGAGGGGCCATAACAAGAATTATCATTGAAGATGGAGAACAAACCAAGATACTGCTTTGTCACAGTTACATATCAGAGACAGTGTTGACAATGTGAATACATGTCTGTATGTGGTGTTAAGTGGAGTCAGTTATGTAAAATGTTTTGCATGGAAAAAAATGGGACAGGGATGACTCAAGTAGGTATAATGAACCATGAGATAAATTCAAACAAGTGAATGTGCCTCTGTGACACTAATGCCCAGCCTGGATATGGTCAGAACCAAATATTTGCTTGTATTTTTAAAAGTTTATATAATGGTGTACATTGTATGAAGTTTCATGATGATGTGAAGGTAACCTTTATAGAAAAAGAAGCTTAAACAATAAGGTAAACCTGGGGCAGAATAACCAATTTTACTAGGTCATAGCCATAAAATTAGACACATTATCGGTAAATAGTCCATATCATGACATACATGTATGTGAAGTTTCAGGAAGATATGAAGTCATCTTCATAGAAAAAAAAGAAGCTTAAATGCAAATGCAGTATAACCAATTTTACCATGTTCATCTAACTGTGAAATACAGGTAGCAGCTGTAAATTTGCATAAAAATTTAAGAAGTTTCTATCATGATGTTTATAGTTTCATGTAGATGTGAAATCATCTACACAAAAAAACCACAAAAAAAAACGCAAAAATAAACCTTAGGCAAAACAACCAATTTTATCATGTTTATTCAACCATGAAATATAGGTTGCAGCCATAAATTTGCATAAATATTAAAAAGATCATAATTATCATGATGTACACGTGTACCTCGTTTCACAGATACAAAAAATCTTAAACACAAAGATAAACCTGAGGTGTGACTTGACTTGACTATTTGTCACTTCGACAGTGTTTCAGTCATATAGCGACATCCAGCTAATCACAGGTGGAGGAAGACCTGAGGTGTGATGGATGGACAAACAAACGGACACAAGGACAGATGCACAGACAGAAAATCTATATACGCCGCAACAGAGTTGGTGGCATAAAAATGATTGAAGTTCAAAATATTACTTTAAACAATAAAGCTTGATTGACAACAATTGCTAAAAATAGCCCATGTTCTTAGTAAAATAATAAAAAAAAAAAAGATCATCACACATCTTGACGACTATCTCCCTAAATAAGGATGCTCTCAATTTTGTTAAATATTCTGCAAGCCACTACGGCATGCAAGTTTTTTATGTATGAACTATTCAGTCTGGCAACAAGCCCTGGTAACATCCCCAAAGCCTTTAGTACTATTCAACTAAATCCAAAACAAGAAAATTGTGCCTGCTAAAAAATTAAAAATCCTACACTGAATTTGAAGGAAACAAAAAAATATTAGTTAAATCCTTCTTGTTAATTTATACAACAAAACAAAAACAATTTACAAAACTCCCATTACCCAATAAAATTCCCAATCTAATGTATATATGTATGACTTAGAAAACCATACATATATTTCATCCTATTCGGCTGCAATGTCAGCTCATCTCAAGCAGGACACACATTTTCCATCATTTTTTCTCACTCATGAAACATTTAATTTAAAAAAAAACATCCAAAAAAAAGAGTGGATGTAGAAACTACTGTATTCAGACACTCCCTATGTGATGCACAGTCGTACATCGTACCAGTGTACCAGACTCTGGAGAGTTCAGAACAATGCCAGACTATTAATAATTTTTCTGTTACCATAGCAACCAGAATTTTGGTCCATGATAAACAAAAAAAAAGTGAGTGCAGAGTCTCCATACTGCCAACTATTAATATATCAAGTTTCATAATATTATCTTAAATGTTTTGTAAGTTATCTGGACATCCGGACGGACCGTGGGCAAACCTAAAGTCTCCTTCGGTGTAAACACTGGTAGGGGACTAAAAAGTGCCTTTTTTGTTTAAGTCTTGAATCCAATTCACTATAAGCAATTTTTTTGCATCCCAACCCCTGAAAACTTCACCTAAACATACTAACCTAAACATACTAAAGAAAGAAAGGACCATAACTTGGTCAGAATATAGTGGATAACAACAAAGAAATTGTAACTTTATCAGTATTTTGATTTAAATATTTAATGAAAACCAAAATTTAAAGAGGATCTGTTGAGTATTTAAAAAAAAATAGCATGGACAAAATATCTTCCAGAAATATAACAAAGGGCCATAACTCATTTAAAAACAAGTTGATCATGATGTGACAATGATATGTGCAATTACCAGTCTTATGAATCAAAATCTGACCAAAGGGGGCCAAGACAGACAGACTGGCAATCTGACTGACGAATGTGACTCCAATATTATATAGCCCCCATATACTTTGTATCTGGGGGTATAATTCCATATCAGTCTGTCAATTTAAGAGTAAAACTCAAAAGATGTGGGTAAACCATAATGTTGAACCAGAGTCATGAAGCATATAAATGTTGAGATTGGATGGACCAGTAAGGTTTCTGGAACCTGAAGAAAATGAACAGAGGTGTTGCTTGTTAGTCTGCTGGTGTTTCAAGTACCACCAACAGTAATCCAGTCATATAGAGACTTTTGTCCACATGAGGCAGATGTAGGGCTGCCACACTACGATACCACATCTTGACAAGTGGCAAGATACCACAACCAGTCACATGATCCTGACACCAGGCAAACCAGTCCTGGAACTACCCTTATATGTTGAGTGTCAATGACATGGTAGATATAGCAGTATCATTTTAAACAAAGTTGGTATGTTGCAGCCAGAGATTGAAACCACAACCTACTGGTTACAGGGCTAATGCTCTTACAACTCGGCCATGGAGAGGAGTCAAAAGTGGTTTCAATCCTCAAAACTATAAGAAACTAGAGATTTGTTTTCGTAGAAAACTGATGTCTCCCCTCACCCCCTTCCACTCACACACAAATATACACTGAGGAACACAGTGACAAATGCAAATAGTTAAAGTTAAAGGGCTGACTATATTGTTAAAGCTCTGCACAGAGTTATGGACCTTGTGTGTGAGACTTACTCTCATCAATTTCTTTCCATAACTGAAATTTTGTTTCAATAGCATAAGTAGAACAAGAGTTAACTTGTGGTCAAGAAATTGTAAAAAGGGGGAATAACTCCAAAAATACTGAGGCCAGAGTTATGAACCTTGCACATGAAACTTTCTCTCATTAATTTCTTTCCATAAATGAAAATTATTTTAATAGCATGGGAGTTATCTTGAGGCACGAAATTGTATAAAAGGGGGGGGGGGGGGGGGAAACTCCAACAAACAAGAGGGCATGATGGCCCTGAATCGCTCACCTGATTATAAATGAGCAACACATGTTGGATTTTTCATATTGACCTACTTTTTGACCCCACATGACCCAAATTCAAACTTGTCCAAGATTTTATGGAAACAGACATTCCAACTAAGTTACATGAAGATTGGCCAAAATTGTGGCCCCAGAGTGTAACAAGGTTTTTCTAAGATTTGACCTCATGACCAACTTTTTGACTCCACATGACCCAAATTCGAACTTGTCCAAAATTTATGGAAAGAAACATTCTGACCAAGTTTCATGAAGATTGGGCCAAAAATGTGGCCTCTAGAGTGTTAACAAGGTTTTTATAAGATTTGACCTTATGACCTACTTTTTGACCCCACATGACCCAATTTTGAACTTGTCAAAGATTTTATGGAGACAAACATTCTGACCCAGTTTCACGAAGATTGGCCTAAAAATACGGCCTCTAGAGTGTTAACAAACCAAATTGTTGATGACGCACGTCACGCATAGGACGCCAAGCGATCACAAAAGCTCACCTTGAGCACATTGTGCTCCGGTGAGCTAAAAAGGGCAGTAACTCCAACAATATGATGTGCAGAATTATGGTTCTTGTGCATGACACTTTTCCTAAAAAAAGATCTATCCATCTGTGAAGTTTCAAGTTAATAGCTTTGATACTTTCTGAGTTATGCTCTGGACAAAAAGTATGGCAGACTGACAGACAGACAGACAGACAGACAGACAGACAGACAACTCCGACAAAAACAATATGTCTCCCCAATATAAAAAGAGGGGAGACATAAATATATGAAACTATATTACAGCAATATTTTCATATCTTACATACCCGGAATAAATCAAATATGATCAAAATACCTGGAATATATAAAATGTAATCAGAAAGCCTGAAATAAATCAAATATAATCATGTTAACCAGAATAATTCAATTTCTCAGCTGTAGCTTATATGGTCAAGAGTTGTCTGCTTGGCTTGACACATGTGCCAAAGCAAGCATCAAAGTCATTGTTAACTTCATCCAGTGGTAAAATACCCATGGGAAAAGAATTGTTTGATCTGTGGGTGTGTGTTGATCTGTATGTGTTTGTTTTGATCTGTGTGTGTGCGTGTGTGTGTTTTGATCTGTATGTGTGTGTTTTGATCATTTGGTTTGTGTTTTGATCTGTATGTGTGTGTTTTGATCTGTATGTGTGTGTTTTGATCTGTGTGTGTTTGTTTTGATCTGTGGGTGTGTGTTTTGATCTGTATGTGTTTGTTTTGATGTGTGTGTTGTGTGTTTGTTGTTTGTTCGTGTGTGTTTGATTATAATAGAAATTATCCAGAAGTGTGAAAGTTAAGCTCAACACTGAGCGTTTCAGTGATAAATTCCATGAAATATGTGTTCAGAAATAAAAGAATTGAAATTTTTTTTGGAAAAAATTTTTAAAAAAAAAGGAAAAGGTGGTAAATCTCTAGCTGAAATATGTAAGAAGAAAAAATATGCCAATATGCCTATTGAGTCAAAAGTTGCTGCATCACAGTGATCAAAGTCAGTGAGTAGAGAAACAAGACGGCCAAGGCCTGAAAAAAACTGCCTCATTTGTGTGCACAAGTTACTATATTATAGCATATTGTACTGAATATATAATCTAAATTTCCAGAGTATCTGTGGTCAAAATTTGAAGTCAAACTTGACTGAGAGATAATAGCTATAAACATTGTCATGAAACCTCAAAATGATTATTATTTAAATTAAAAGGGGTGTAACTCCTGACCTAACTGACCGGTATCAGCCATAATTGAACTTGAACAAGAAATTATAGCCATAAGCATTGCTATAAAGTCTGAAGATGATGATGGAAGACAAACGATGGAGGAGAGATAATGGACATCCAACGATCCTAATAGCTCATCTTGAGCACATGTGCTCAGGTGAGCTAAAAATAACTTATCTACAAGATTGGTTGCTGCAGTATTTACTTGTATGTTTGAGTGTGTGTTTGTGTGTGCCTTTTTATGTTAACTCTTGATTTGAACAAATTTTTTTTTCATACACAGTTGAAAACTTATTGTTTCTATAGACAGAAAATATGACAAATGTTTTGAGTGTTCTAACTGTAATATTAGGCTATTGCTGTATGGTTTTCTGTTGTTTTAATTTCATAATTTTACTAATGAGGAGAGATGTGTTGATGTGTTATTGTTGTGTAGTTCTCACAAACACAGAAATTGTACATGAAAATAAACATGAAGTGGAAAATAAAGCATTGAAGCAACCAGACTACCAAAATAGCTATGCCCCTAAATATAAATGGACCATCCCTCAACATTTTCATTACAGCAACATTACAGCTTCCATTGCCAACTACAAACTCATTCCACTTCAGATTCTATGTCCATCTGTCAGTATGCCTACTTGTCTTAATATCAAGAAAACAAGTGGAAGGTTGTGTTGATAACCTTTTAAGGTCAGCCAAAGGAAGAATGACATAGTTCATCATAAAGCTTGTGTGCTCAAAAGTCAGTACAGACCTAGATATCAAAGTAGAACACAAATACTTACCCACCATTTCTACATGCATCGGCTAGATGTTTGTTTGGTGTAACGTCCCACTAACAGTTTTTCAGACTATGTCTACTTGAGATGGATTTTGTGCAGCCACACTGCAGTATCATGTCGTCAGCTAGATGATATAAGTGATTTTGATATCCATCCAGGCAAGATAAGAGCTTCAATCAACAATAACTGAACTGTGTTCTTTGTGGAATACCAGCAAGACTAGAAATGTATCCATTGGACATGGATTACCACACCTTAATAGGTGTATCAAAGTGAAAGTATCATCATCAGTGAAAAACTGAAAATTTAAGATGACGACTTTAAGGTCAGATAAACACAAAGACTCTGACCTCAGAGAAGTGATATCAAAGTGCTCGACCTTCAAGCTAGCAACCAGCATCATCCACTTGTCTGGAAGATCATTTGGGCAAATTATTTCTAAACACAACTGCACACAACAAATCAATCCCCCCTGACCCACTACAAACTGCAATGGACATGGACATCTATTTGCCCATTGAAGCCGTAAAAAGCAGCTCACAATTCTAATGTTACTTTCTGTGATTTCTAATTTCAAAGATAACTTGTGCCAAGTTTTCAAAACATTACCATATATAACAGTCATCAGGAAGGGGGATAAGGAGTGGAAGCAAAGCAGATTCATCTAAATATCAACCGCTTAATATCAGTCCCTCCCCCACCAACAATGTACAGTTGGACAAAGACAGAGAAAATCTATATGCATGTTAAACATATAATAGTAAAACAAAGTACTGCTTGTTAAATCAACAAAGGTGATCCTGACCTTCAACCTAGCATCAAGGAATAATTAATACCCCCACCCACAAAACTGCAATGGGAAAGTCTATAAATATGAAAAATTTTTTAAAAAAAAAAATGTAACTAGAACTATCACTGAAGGTGATTCAACCCCCACCCCCATCTTTGACACAGGATGTATTCACATGACACATAAAATAATGTTCACACATAGGATTTGGGCTTATAAGCATACCAAAAAAAACTATTATCACTAAAGGTGATCAATACCCACACCGGAAGTCTGTCATGTGTAGGAATACAGTTTCAAAAGTTCGCGTGAGTGAAAGACTACATGTATGTAAGGTTTAAAGTTTGTGTGAGCAATGGTTCAAAAGTTTTGGACAATGCTAAAAAGTTTTGACAGACAGACAGATAGACAGAGAGACACACATACAGACACACAGAAGAAAACAATTTGCCCCCAAGATCTGTAGCTGAGGAGAATAAAAATGCAGTCTAATTATGGTTCACATCCATATTTATTGTTTGCAAAAACCTGTCTTTAAGAATTTACATTGTGGTTTTCTTATGCACTGCACTTCCTCTCATCAAGATCAATCTACATATGAAGTTTGATCAACATAAGTACAGTAGTTTTGGAGAAATGCTCCGGACAAAATCAAAAGAAAAAATACAAAGGGAATAACTCCTTTAAAAATCATGAGAGTTATGGTTCTTTGCACTGCACTTCCTCTCATCAAGATCAATCTACATATGAAGTTTCATCAACCTAGCTACTTTAGTATTGGAGTTATGGTCCGGACAAAATCAAAAGATTAAAAATGACAAAGGGCAATAACTCCTTTCAAAATACATGCAGAGTTATGGTTCTTGTGCACTGCACTTCCTCTCATCAAGATCAATCTACATATGAAGTTTCATCAACCTAGCTACTTTAGTATTGGAGTTATGTCCGGACAAAATCAAAAGATTAAAAATGACAAAGGGCAATAACTCCTTTCAAAATACATGCAGAGTTATGGTTCTTGTGCACTACACTTCCTCTCATCAAGATCAATCTACATATGAAGTTTCATCAACCTAGCTACTTTAGTATTGGAGTTATGGTCCGGACAAAATCAAAAGATTAAAAATGACAAAGGGCAATAACTCCTTTCAAAATACATGCAGAGTTATGGTTCTTATGCACTGCACTTCCTCTCATCAAGGTCTATCTACCTATGAAGTTACATCAACATAGGTACAGTAGTTTTGGAGAAATGCTCCGGACAAATATTTGTAGACCAACCGCCGGACCGACCGACAGGGTGACTCCTATATACCCCCCCAAATTTCATTTGTGGGGGTATAACAATGAAATGGTCTCACGTTTTTTTAATGTTTCTTAAAATAAGCGCTACATGCACTAGCTTCCATACATTGCTAGTGACTGCTAACTGAAATTCTCGCACACGTAAGCAAAACATGGTCAGCCTATGTCCAAAAGAATCTGTTGTGTACTGTTCAGCAATTCATCCACTGACTCTAACAGTTTACCCAGCAACTTGCCTTTTAACTTTCAGTCAAAATTATTTTATTACAAAATATTATGATTACTATTACTGGTATTATCATGATAATTATTATAATTATTGCAGCTCTTTATTTCTCATAATTAATAATAATGATTTAAACTTGTATGATTGAGATATAATACAGCTGGAGGTGCATATCAGGTTGCTCAGCTGGCATATGTAAATCACAACCAAATATTTTCTTGTATTTTTAGAAGTTTATGTCTTGATGTACATTTGTATCAAGTTTCATGTGAAGTCATCTTCATAGAAAAAAATAAAGGTCAACCTGGGGAAGAAAAAACCTATTTCACCATGTTCATTCAACTGTGAAGTATAGCTCACTGCCAAAAAAACTGTTTGAAAATTAAATAGTTCATATCATGATGAACATGTGTACCAAGTTTCATGAAGATGTGATGTCATCTTCATAGAAAAAAAAGCTTCATTGCAAAGTTAAATCTGAGGTTTGACACCAAATAAATGAACACATGAAAAAAGGATGGAAGCAGAGATTTAAAAGCTATATATCCTGCAAAGCAGTTGGATGGAATAAAAAGAAAGAAAACAGTTGCCTGCTTAGAATAGAATATAAGGAAAATCACCAAATGTGACGCTGACCTTTAAGCTAGCATCAGTGGAAAGTGTAGTGTTACCCACCGGAAGTGCTGGCAAAAGGGGCAGATCAAGGTAATTGGTATGGTAAATTAACAAAAAAAAAATGAAAATCATATTCCTTGAGTATAACACCTGTCAACACTTACAATTTAGAGCTAACATTGGTAATCATCAAATTTTATTAAATGATCCCTGGCTTTTGGTTGAAAAAAAAAATTATAATGATCATAATTGACACAAAATTACTGATAAAAAAATGGCAGATTTGATATTTTAAAAATAGTCTTTCATTTCTTATTTATTTTCTATGCATTTAAATAACACATTGATAAGTACATCACAACCGCTATGTATAAATCCCACCTGACCCACTACATGCTGCAATGGACATGGACAACTTTATGTCCATTGAAGGAAAAAAAAGCGGCTCACATTTCTAATAATGTCACTATCTAATTTTAACAAACAACAAAGACATCAAGGGGGGGGGGGGGGAAAGCAGATGCAGCTAAATATAAAATGTTTATATCAATCCCTCCCCAACCAACAATGTACAGTTGAGAAAGATAGGATACAAATTATATGCATATCAAGCACATAACAGTAAAACCAAGTAAAAAAGGACACAATTGCTTGCCAAGAATATAAGGAAAGTCAACTGATGTGACCCTGTCATTCAACTAAGCGTCAGTGGAAGCAGAGTACAAGGGTTATGTCTCAATCCCACTACCTTCTACATACTGCAATGGACACGGACAACATGTCCATTGAAGGAAATAAACAGCTCACAATTCTAACGAGAGGGCCATCATGGCTTTTGGAGGAGAAGATTTTTCAAATTTATAATATATAGGAACATCTGTGCCAAATAACTTTGAAATCAAGCCAGTAGGAGGAGATGTTGTTTTAAGTTAAATGTTGACGACGGACAACAGTCGACAGACATTCATTGGTCACAATAGCTCACCTTGAGCAAGTTGTGCTCAGGTGAACTAAGAATGTTACGTTCTGTGACTCATTATCTCATTTTAAAGATAACTTGTGCCAAGTTTTCAAAGCATTATCATATACAACAAAGTCATCAGGAGTGAGGAGGGGGGGACTAAGCAAATACAGCTAAATATCAAAAGCTTTAGATCAATCCCTTCCCAACCAACAATATACAGTTGGACAGAGACTGGAGACAAGAGCTGTCCGTAAGTGCGCTCGGCTATTCTAATGGTTGTCAATCTTGAAATATATTGCAGTAAAAGGCAAAATAAGACAAGGTAATATCTCAAGGGGTTCAGTGAAAAAGTGGGCACTTATAAAAAGTTATTAAATTTTGTTATAAGGCCAATAGACAATGCTACACACCAAATATCTCAGCTGGGTCTTTCAGTTTCAAACGTGTAGATTTTCAATTGATCAGAAAATTTGTAACACTCTCATTATATGACAAAAGAAGGCTTTGTCAGTAAAGTAAACTATACGTTCAGGAGTCTCCATCGGTAAAACCCCTAATCGAGAATTTGTGCCAGATAAAAACCAGAAAATAATGGAAATAGGTTATGATATTAGAACTGCACTGACCTTTCAAGGGTGCATATGGTTAATGCATGTGACACACTTTTGTGTTATGACAAACCCTTTTATAAAGTTTCATGAAAATCCAAACATAGCTATGGAAGTTATAGAGCAGACATGAAAATGTAGTCTATGAATACTTTAGGTGATTTCTAACAATCTTTGTGACCTTGACCTTTAAGCTCATATGTTTGTTGCAAAAACATATCTTCATGTAATGACAAACAATTTTGTAAAGTTTTATAAAAATTCATCTAAAGATATTGATGTTATAGAGCGGACACTAAGATGTAGCCTATAAATACCAAAGAGAATTTCTAACCACTGCAGTAACCTTGACCTTTTAAGAACGCATATGGTTAATGAGAGCGACACAACTCACACTAACACACTCACACACCAACAGGTGTAACACTATATGGTTGATGAGAGTGACACAACTCACACTAACACACTCACACACCAACAGGTGTAACACTATATGGTTGATGAGAGTGACACAACTCACACTAACACACTCACACACCAACAGGTGTAACACTATATGGTTGATGAGAGTGACACAACTCACACTAACACACTCACACACCAACAGGTGTAACACTATATGGTTGATGAGAGCGACACAACTCACACTAACACACTCACACACCAACAGGTGTAACACTATATGGTTGATGAGAGTGACACAACTCACACTTACACAGTCACACACCAACAGGTGTAACACTATATGCCCGTTGCCATTTTATGGCGGGGGCATAAAAACTTTTTAAACTAAATACATCAATTTGGAGGTTATTTTTCTAAGATTTGTTATTTTCTAGGTTAATAGATGGGGTCAGGTTTTGAGGAGAGAAAAATTTTACCTGTTTAAATACATTACAGGCATTCACTCTAAAGATTGGCCCGTATCTGAGGCAACAAATTTTACCCATTTCAATACGCTACAGGTGTGCAAAGGATAGCGCTCAACTAAGTACCACTGCTCTAAAGGAAACCTTAAGTATTATGGACTATAACTTCCAAACAAGGCACTATAATCCTTGGTTTATAATTATTATGTATACATCTGATCAAGATTGCTTTATAAATGTGGATGCTAGAATGTAAACAGAGTTAAATATGACATTTTTTATACTTCAAGGGTCACAATTTGAGATAGTGGTCTAATACCAAGTCAGCCTTGGTAAGATAATAGTCAGTTTTCTGTACTAAAACATTTTGAAATCTGGCCAGAAGTTTTAAAGGAGATGATTTTTAAAGTTTTAATATTTTTTTTCTGTTGCCATGCCAATCAGAGTTCTACATGGATCAAGTTTATTTTTATAACTTTTGTGAAGGTTCACCTAAAGATCACCCTTGCCAAGTTTAAACAAATTCTGTCTTGAGTTTTAGAGGAGATGTTTAAAGTTTACATTTAAGGCAAATTATATACGCAACGCCCCTGGCTGCCATTTTTTTTCTTGGTCTTGGTAGAGGGTTACCAAAGGAACACCTGTATTTAAACATTTTGAAATCTGGACAGTAGTTTTGAAGTATATAAGTTTTGAAGTTTTCATATTGTTTTTCTGTTGCCATGGCAATCAGAGTTCTACATGGACCAAGTTTATTTTAGCAACTTTGTAAAGGTTCACCCAAGGATCATCCCTGCCAATTTTAATCAAATTCTGTCTAGCGGTTTCAGAGGAGATGTCGTTTAAAGCAAATTGTTGAGGACGAACACAAGGTGATCACAAAAGCTCACCTTGAGCACATTGTGCTCAGGTGAGCTTAAAAAAAGTGACCCTGGGGCTGGGCCAATTTTGATTCCAGGGTCATGATTTAAACAAACTTTGAAGAGGTCAACTAGGCAATTAATTACACACAAAATATCTAAACTCTAGGTCTTGATGTTTCTGACAAGAAGATCGTTCAAGTTTTTCCAATGTAATTAAGTCTATTTAAAACCAAGTAATCCCTGGGGCGGGGCCAAATATGACCCCTAGGGTAATGATTTGCTCTAAGCCTTGCAGTTTCAGAGAAAATATTTTAAAGTTTTCACATTTAAACTCTATTTTTATTTTACTTATTAACTATTTTTAGCCCTGGTGACCGAAATATGAAATGGACCAGACCATTTGAATAACTTTGGTAGAGCTTGATGCAAGAAACAGTTTCAGAGTGCTGACAAGTTTCATTAAATTTGGCCCATTATTTCTGAGGGGATGTTGTTGCATGAAAAGCTGACAAGGGACACACTAATGAACACACAGATGGACGACTGATCAAAATGGCTCATCTTAAGCATGTTGAGCTCAGGTTAGCTAATTATACAAAATTAATCAGTAACTAACATAAGCCTTATCAAACCATTAAACATACAATTCTGATAGATCTACCTTGAATATAGACCTCCCCTACAACCGACCCTGTTTGAAGCTGGTCTGACACTGACTGTAACTGATTAGAAAAGTCCGCAATGTTTTCTGTATAGCCCTCATATTCTCATCCATCATGAGGTCATAGCTCCTCCCCTTTTTCATCAGTGTTTGTTTTGTTGCCTCTAGTTTGATCAAGGTAGATAACTCTTACTTGATCTTGTTGATCACTTCTTTTACAAAGAGATGGGTCAAGAAGGATAACTCTTGTGTGTCCTTGATTTGCTATCTTATCCTCCACATGTGTGCGCTTGTGACGTTGAAGATGTACACTGATAGGATCGAGGCTTGGCATGTATACTCTGCTGATGTTTATATTGAGCAGCCCAGGTTTTGAACAGCTGTCCACAGATATGACATTGATGGTATCTAACAGATGTGTGAACATACATATCCTTAAGGTGGGCCTGAAAATAATACAGAATTAATTTACTACTAGTACATAAATTATAGATAACAGAATAATCTGACTTTATCTTTTATTTAATTGTATCAGGGCCATGATTTGAACAAACTTAGTAGAGGTCTATTAGGCCATGTTACACACCAAATATCTAAACTCTTGGCATTTTTTCAAAATAAGTCTATATAAAATCAAGTGACCCCTGGTGAGGGACCAATTTTCTGACAAGAAGATTTTTCTACTTTTTCCAAAATAAGTCTATATAAAATCAAGTGACCCCTGGTGCGGGACCAATTTTAACCCCAGGGCCATGATTTGAACAAACTTGGTAAAAGTTCATAAGAAAATGCCTCACACCAAATATCTAAGCTCTAGGCCTTGAGGTTTCGAAGAAGAAGATTTTTAAAGAATTCGATTTAAAAATCTATTTTTAGCTCCTGTGACCCAGATATGCAACAGACCGGAACCATTTGAACAACTTTGCTTCAAGCAAAAACATCAAAGGCAATTTTCATCAAATTTGGCCCAGTGGTTTAGGAGGAGATGTCGTTTAAAGAAAATTGTTGACGCCGGACGCAAGCACGGACGCACGCATAGACGACGAACGCTGGACAAAAGGCCATCAAAGTAGCTCACCGTGAGCACGTTTTGCTCAGGTGAGCTAAAAAAGCAGAACACAATGTCAATTGCAAATCAGTGTGTTCTCCTCTCTGTTTTGGCAAGGTAGACACTTACAGTTTCATATATTCACCAACTCATGCTACATAACTCACCAATGGTAACGGTGTTTAAATGAAACAAGAGCCATGTTGACATGGCCATCCCCAGCCGAACGCTTACTCTTTAGAAGATGTGTTGGAGTGTAGAATATTTCATTTTTAAAAGAAAATTTTTGGTAATGAAAACTGATGTTTAAAGTGATTATAGATATGAAACCCATGTGAAGACCTACTAATTCCTCTATTTTGAGGTCTACAGGTAAAATGTCAAGGTCACTGTGATAAAAATTAAGCCTGAAAAATAACAAAGGGCAATAACCAAAAAATTATGAAAGGTAGAGTTATCATTCTTGTGCACTGCACTCCTCCTCAATGAGATCTATTCACCTATGAAGTATCAAGTTGATAACTCAAATACTTTTTGATTTTTGCTTGAGACAAAAATTAAGCCTGAAAAATAACGAAGGGCAATAACTCAAAAAATATGAAAGGTAGAGTTATCACTCTTGTGTATTGCACTTTTCCTCTATAAGATCTATCCACTTATGAAGTTTATACTGATATCTCAAATTCTTTTTTACTTATGCTCCAGACAAAGATTAAGCCTGAAAAATAACAAAGGGCGATAAATAAAAGGTAGAGTTATCATTCTTGTGCACTTCACTCCTCCTCCATAAGATCTATCCACATATGAAGTTCCAAGTTGATACCTCAAATTCTTTTAAACTTATGCTCCGGACAAAATTAAGTCTAAAAAATAACAAAGGGCAATAACTCAAAAATTATGAAAGGTAGAGTTATCATTTTTGTGCACTGCACTCCTCCTCCACAAGATCTATCCACATATGAAGTTCCAAGTTGAAACCTCAAATACTTTTTTAGCTATGCTCCGGAAAAAATGTGGGACGGATGGAGACTATTACCATATCCCCCGCTGCCTTTCGGTGGGGGATAACTAGAGCTATCACTGAAGGTGATTAATACCCCTGCAAAATGCTTTGATTCAGGAGAAGCCAGACTCCGGGCGGAGTATAGATAAGAACCTGTATACATAGTATATTGGTTGTGATAGTAAGTAATAAGTAAGTAAAATTCTTATTTTGGATAGAGAGTCAATTATGGTTGTTTGGGGACAGTAGTTTAAAAGTGTAAAGTTACAGTTCCTGGACACTGCACTTCTCCTACTCACCATCTCTTTACATTTTAAGTTTCAAGTCAATACCATGTATAATATTCAAGTATTGGTTAAGAAATGTGGAAGTAGTTTGCGTCAGAAGATATTTAGAGTCGAATCAGGGCAATAACTCTGTAATCCTTGAGATAACTCAAGTGAAATTTTTATCATTCACCTCTCCATCTGATTATCAATGCACACACCAAATTTGAACTGAATCAGTTAAGAATGTAGAAGTAGTTTGCGTCACAAGTTTTTGGGATAGACGGACAGACCTACAAACCAACAGACTGACTCCTATATACCCCCTCTCAAACTTCGTATGCAAGGGTATAAAAAATAGCAAATGGGGTTAACTCCAAAATTATGAAGGGATGAGTTGCAGTTCCTTAATTAGATGTAACTGCATATGAAGTTTTAGGTTGATAGCTAAAATAGTTTGAGTTGTTCCAATTGACAGACGGACAAACAGCCAGAAGAACGATGCCAAATCTTTATCCCTCTGCCTTTGGCTGGGGATAACAACTGACCTACTAGCCTCAGAGGGAATCTGACAACAACCCCACCCATTTTTGTCCATTGAAGTTAACAAATTTCCCAGCATCTTTCTTTACCTACAAAATAAACATTTACCTTTATTTAAATTTTTGATGTCACCTTGAGTGGCGTCCCGTTTAACACACATTCTTCCTGATGATCTTTTATTGTGAAAGCAGTTGAGGACAAATAAAACCTATTAATAGGTTTGCTATTACTTATATTCGCTCTATTCCCATAGTGTGGGAACTCTTTCCACACTATATACAGTCAGACTTTTAAGCAACCACCCTTGGGAAATTATTTAAGTGGTCTCTTAAATGATCTCTTAATAAAATAACTTATTTTTGATTTTCATGATAGAATTTCCCCTTCTTTCTCTTTCATTTTATTATCAATAAAATAGTGTGTATGTGCATGTATATAAGTTTTATGTTGTTGTTGTTGATCATGTGTATAAAGTTATTTTCACTTGAGTAATCTCTCTCTCTCTCTTATTGTGAAAAGAGAAGAATTAAACAACTTAATCTTATACACAATCTTTTTATTCATTATTTGTAGATTAAAAATAATGCACTAAAAAGTATGTAATGATAAAAATAGTCATTAATATCCTCGTTTCCGGGTTATCAACATCGCATTTTCCTGTCTCTTAGTTTCGATTCTCAAGCGCAAAGCTGAGGTTATAGATGACTAAGAGAGTAATGTAAATGAAGACAGGAACATGCGATATTGATTGAGAATTGACTGAAACTGTGCTTTTCCAACAACTTATTCCTCGGCGATTTTCCTAGAACTGAATCTGAGTCTTCCCTAAACCCAGTTCATCCACTATTTTCCTTGTACTTTTCACTTTTGACAGTTTGATAACATTAACCAGTTCCTGTAAAGTTTGCACTTTCCGTTTCAACATGTTGATGCGATGATTGCAGAATGCAAAACGCACATTGAACAGTCATTTTTAAGGTTACTTAAGATGTTAATTTGTTTTATCTCCATTTTATTGATTTATCCAAACTGTTATTTAATTAAAAACAGTTTTCTTTATGATTCCTAATGATTCTAATCATGGCCTTAGATATAACCGGATGAGTAGATATGCAGTTACTTTCGGCGTTTAAGAAGTATCTTTCTGTTGTCTTATTGTTGCGAATAGCTAAAGTATTTTTAGAAAAGTTGTGAAAACCCTTTTGTAACAAACAATGGTGTCATTAACAGGTCCTTAACAGCAACCCAGGAGAAATCATTCAAGCAGAAAAATATGGTACACAGGGTCCTGTACGCAGGTAGTCACTTCATTATACCCTGCGGCTAAAGGTGATACAGGGTCACTGAATACGTGTTTGTTAAGGTAGACTCAAGTTATAACTAGATGTCATTCGTCTAAACAAATGATAGGACTTTCTGCAACCTGTGTTAATGCAAAAAGCAGGAGATAGAAGTTTCATGTAATGACTCACCTCTGGTAGTATTTCATGTTCATGCTTAACAATTGACATTATATTCCGCGTAATATAAGCGTTTAGTTACGTAGAAAAAAAAAAATAAGTAGTAGTAGTAGAAGTATGCTTATGACGTCATATGACGTCACAACTCAAAATATATTAAGAAATTATGCAGAACTGCAAACTGTGTAAGTTTCAACTTTCTATCTCATCCTGAAGCTCTTTAATCCTAAAATGAAATTTTCGGTCCTAGTTCGAATCCTATTTCAGCCACAGAACTTCGGTCTTTTGGAATTTCGGTTACCTGACAGGATATGCACACCTTAGTTTCAAGATGTACCATCTGTGAAAATTTGAAGAAAATCCGACCATAAATGGCCGCTGTAGAGCGCGAACACCATTTTTCACTATTTTTAGCTCTGACGTCACATGATGTCATAGGGTGCTGAAAATCATTGAAATCAAAATTTCCTCACGTGACTAAAAAGCCATAAAAATTTCATCATCCTAGGACTATTGCAACATATAAAAATAAGCGTTTAGTTAGGAAGAAAAAAAGAATAATATAATAATAAACATAACAAACCCAATAGGACTTTCTGCCGAAAGGGCAGAAAGTCCTAATTAGTGGTCACTAGTCACCTAGGACAAAAGTCGCTTAATAAATCAGAGATATATAGTAAATATATATTACACAATCAAACTTGTCCAAGCAACCACATCTTTTAAGCAACTTTTTATCTTAAACGACCATTTTATTCCCACCAACAAGAATTTATTATAATCTTCTTTTATCTATGATAGAGGTTATTGGTTCAATTCCTAATAGAATATGTACTCCAGTTGTAGCGGTTCTTTCTGGTAAGCTTTGGAAGTGCTTCATCATGGCTCTTTGAAGATTGTCAAGTCTACCTATATATAATTTTTATTAATTTTCAGAATTCAATGCCATGTAAGGCTCTTGGTATGGCGTAAGTCCTCCATAATTTCTTCGAAACCAGTGGTGACCAATCTCTTCTAGCATGTAGTACTGGACCCAGTAATGCATACTGCATACATGGTTTGTCTAGCTGTTTTCAATATTAACCTTGTTCTTGCTTGTCCTGTTGATTCCTAGATGTTTGATTCTATCTGCCTGTTTTACTTCTTGATTTTTAAGATATAACGGTTGTTTCTGATTGGGTTTAAGGTGTAGTACCTCAGATTTGTCATGGTTAAGAGTAACTTTATCCTGTGTTGCGCAGTAATGTACAATGCTAAGCATTGCTTGCAAATTTTCAGTACTGTTTGCCAGGAGCACAGTGTCATCGGCACAAGTGGGTAAAGACACTGATATCTCACCAACATGGGCTTTATTAGAGTTTCAATATAAAATATTGATTACCTCCCTTAGGAAACTAAAAGCAATGGTTTGGGTTTGAGGCCTAATTTTTTTAAAGGGATCAACTTGATTTCCTCTGGTTTCAAACTGATGTTGTTTAAAGCAAATTGTTGACGACATACGACGACGAACACGGGGTGATCACAAAAGCTCACATTGAGCATGTTGTGCTCAGGTAAGATAAAAAATAAAGGGAGATGATAAAAAAAACAAAAAAAAGAGGGCCATGATGGCCCTGAATCACTCATCTGATTATAAATGAGCAACATATGTTGGATTTTTCATATTGACCTACTTTTTGACCCCACATGATTCAAATTTGAACTTGTCGAAGATATTATGGAAACAGACATTCCAACCAAGTTTCATGAAGATTGGGCCAAAAATGTGGCCTCTAGAGTTTTAACAATGTTTTCATAAGATTTGACCTTGTGACCTACTTTTTTGACCCCACATGAGCCAATTTCGAACTTGTCCAAGATTTCATGGAGAAAAACATTCTGACCATGTTTCATGAAGATTGGGCCAAAAATGTGGTTCTCTAGAGTGTTAACAAGGTATTCATAAGATTTGACCATGTGACCTACTTTTTCACCCCACATAACCTAATTTCGAACTTGTTCAAGATTTTATGGAGACAAACATTCTGACAAAGTTTCATAAAGATTGGCCTAAAAATATGGCCTCTAGAGTGTTAACAAGCCAAATTGTTGACGACGCATGATGGACGCCGGACAAAGGGCCATCACAAAAGCTCACCCTTGAGCACGTTGTGCTCAGGTGAGCTAAAAACAGACTTGGTAAAGTTACGGTTTTTAGACATTGCATTTTTCCTAATCTCAATGTATTCATATATGAAGTTTCAAGTCAATACCTTTTATAGTATGGCCAATGTCAAAGTTGCTGACAAACAAATCAGCGAACAAAGAAACAAAAAGACAAAAAATGCAAACAAACCTTAACATAATTATAAACAAGCGCACTGGTTATCACAAAATATGCCTGTATTGCAATTTTATCAATTCAGGGGTCGTAACTATGGAATGTCTGGAATTTTCTGACTGTTTTTTTAAATCCAATGAGATACAGTACCAATACACATTTTGACAAAGTTTTGTAAAGATCAGTACATATTTGTTATAGCTAGAAAGCAAACACTGTTAATTTAGCCATTTTTCATCAATTCAAGGGCCATAACTCTGGGGTGTCTGGGACAATCTGACTGGTTATGCAACCTGGCCCAGATATTGTAACCATATATATATATAACACTGTGACCAAGTTTTGTAAACCTTTGAACTTTTAAAATTTGGAACCACCGACCAACTGTTGGATATGACTTCAATATAGCCCCCATATACTTCATATCTGGGAATATAATAAGTAAGACTCAAAAATACTTTTTTGACATTCCTGATAAATAGAAATAGGAGGTATTTTATTAAGTTGATTAATTTTTATATAAGGACATAAGATGACTCCTGTACTTACCCCATTACGACCTCCCTGTCCTTGGAGGCGATTTTCTGAAACAAATAGAGTTTTCCCCTTTAATACTTCATGAGTTAGTTTGGCTAACATTTGGCCCTGAACACATATCCAAAATGTATTTTTTCTTATTTCTGAAAGTATTTATATATAGAGGGGGATTCAATAATCAGACAGTACAATTGTGTGCTTTTCTTTTCTATGACAGACAGTTTGCTTCTGTATTTTTTTTAAAATTTATTTACATGTATAAATAACTTAAACGTGTATGTTTTTAATTAATGTTGCATGAAGAAGCAACCATCAATTCAACCCCTTCAATTTGGTTTCTGAACAAATGATAATGCAAAAAGCAACTTCTAGACATTTTTGGAATTCCCTAGATCTTTCAAAACGAATCATTGCAATAACTGAAGGGTAAAAAAAAAAAGAAAAAAAATTAAACAAGAGGCCATGAAGGCCCTGGAATCACTCACCTGAGGACCAAGTATTAGTGGGAGGAAAAGTTATGATATTACAGAAAATGGGCTCTGCCGCCTGCCAGCCATATTTTTCTTTGCCTGTACAAGTTATTATAATATAGCAAAGTTCTACTGAATACAGAATCCTGTAAAAAATACAGGAAGGTCATTTCAATTCCACACACTAAACAGTACTTGTGGTCTTAATTTGAAGGTTGTAGCTAAAAAATTCAAAAGAAGGTCATTGGACCACTAGACAAAGACACACATCTTGTAAATACTGATTGATCAACAGAAAATGAAACGAAATGTGTGAAAGCCTTCACCCGGGTATAGTAAACAGCACATTGTATCATTACAGTGCACATTTATGAAAAAAACAAAAAACAAAAAAAACAACAAGAAAATGTGTCTGTGAGACACTATATACCGTATACACGGTCAGATTAGGCGCAGCTACGTATAAGGCGCATCCTAACTTTCAGGGTAACTTATTTGAAGAAATAAAATCACTTATCGTATCATATTCGGCGAAATCTTGTTTTGAAATTTGCGCCGTCGTACATTTTGACAGACCGAAAGCTATCCGTACGTCACCGGGCTAATCATACGGTGAACCGTTTTATTTACACATGGCATAAGATTAGCGTTAGACC
>CM037786.1:6067576-6086537 GCA_021229015.1 Solen grandis
TAAACCAAACACAAATATACATAACATATACAAACCATGACACAAGATATTCACCCCACATCTACCCCACACGTAAACACCAAAACATACACATCACATGTACATATATACAAACCAATGACACATAGATACTTCACCACACATCTACACCACCACACGTAAACACCAAAACATACACATCACATGTACATATATACAAACCAATGACACATAGATACTTCACCACACATCTACACCACCACACGTAAACACCAAAACATACACATCACATGTACATATATACAAACCATTGACACATAGATACTTCACCACACATCTACATCACCACACGTAAACACCAAAACATACACATCACATGTACATATATACAAACCACTGACACATAGATACTTCACCACACATCTACATTACCACACACCTACATCACGCACACAGCTACATCACCACACAGATACATCATCACACATCTACATCACCACACACCTTCATCATGCACACATCTACATCACCACACACCTACAACACGCACACATCTACATCACCACACAGATACATCATCACACATCTACATCACGCACACATCACATCTGCACTCATTATTACAAATTCCATCAAATTGAATGTCAAGGAAATATAATGGTTTTTTATTAGTCTTATCATCTGTACCGTGGAAACGCATTTGTTATGAACTTAAAACATAAACCAAACTGCTGTAACTAGGTTATCTTAACAATGTGATTATTTACAATCTAACTAACGTATAGGATCTTTGGAAAGCGTAGCGAATAGAAACAGATTGGGTGTATTAACCGACAAAACTGATTCATTTTTTTTCTTTTAGGGACACTTTGATAGTGTGTTTTGCCGACATGTTCACAGCGGTGTACGGTGCCCTCGTTGTGTTTTCCGTGGTCGGGTTCCTGACCAAAACTACTGGAATGTCCGTCGACTCCCTCAAGTTTTCAGGTGCATATAGTTTCTCGCGGCAAATAAAGGAAATTTCATTCACACCTGATTAAAGCGGCCAACTAAGAGAATTCCATGGACAGCATACCAAGTTCGTAAAAAATGGTACTGTTATAGCTGCATTGCTTGGCGCTCAGCATATAAGGGTAGGTTTCAGGATTAGTTGGCCCGGTGTCAGGATAATGTGACCGGTGTGGTATCATGCCACATGTCTACGGCGTGATACTACCGCGTGGCCGTAATATATCTGTCTCAAGAAGACATCATCTCCAAAAAAAATACTTACAAATATATCATCATAGCTCAATGTATCTGATTAAATGTTTTAAATAGCCACAAGTATTTAAATTTTACAGAAATGGAAAAAAAGTCTAGAATTTTTAGAAAAAGTTTCATTTTCAAACATTTTGATATTTACAGAAAATCCTTCAACATATTGTTTTATTTTTCATATTAACATTTTAAGAAGATTGCCTAATCAAAACATTGAAAGGAATGTATATGTCACCCAGTTCTTTTAGGAGCTACTGACCTGTTTCTATGGTAACAGGGACAGGGTGCGCTCTCTGCTTGTCGAAAAACTGAACGATAGTGGTCTATTTGGACTTATTTTCGTGGCTTGCAAGGTCTGTTTAAACGATATGATACAATGATGAATGTAGATGCCCTTTACTGGCGATACAGCCCTTTTAAGCTGACGTTGAGACAACTTATATCCGAAATTTGCGAGTACCCGAAATACGTTATATTTTACATTCCAGAGAGGAAAAACTAACGTGTTTTGTTACTTCCCCTTCCTGTCAAAAAAGATTGCGATGGTAAACTGTAGGAAAAGCCTTCAGGCAGCCAGAAATGTACATTAAACTTAAACCTTCGTATGCGTCAAATCACACAGGGACTCGAAGTTGCATGGGGCGAATCATTTCGTACTTAGTGGTAACATTAAAAATATGAAGGGAGGAACTATTTTCAACTATTTTATGATATAAAATAAAATGGTTCATATTAAATCGTTTCCCGTGTTTTTTTACTTTATAAATGCAACAAGTGTTTTAAATGTCCAATCGAGCTTGTCAACAGCCGGGACCGGCTACTTCCGGTTTCTTTTCTATGAATAAAATGGAAGCGCTCATTGGTCAATATATTCAAATCAAATACTTTCTAAGCAGGTATGACTTCCCTGTACCTTCTTGTCCGACAATATTACATTGCGCCTACTTTCGATCGCGTTGTTTATGCTATTCTGGACCTCCGTAACTTAATGAAGTTTTCCCGGGAAATGTCAGTTTCGTTTACATTTTGATTGACCAATAAAAACTTACCTTTATATTCACTTCTAAAGAAACCGGAAATAGGTTTCCCCGGCTCTTTCAAGCTCGATTAGAACAATAAATTAACGATATTATCGTTACAAGAGAAAAACTACCTCATTTACGTTTAGGAATTTCTGAATTTATTCATTTAAAACATAACCTGGTCCATTTTCAATGTTGAATTCACGAATGATTCGCCCATGCAACTTCGGTCCCTGTGTCAAATCAAATGTATCTCATTCAATGCAAAAACAAGTTATGTCAATATGTGAATATAATGCATGCTAGAATGAATGTAATTTAATGCGTGAATGCGTGTGTGCACATGCTGAAATGCATTTGTTATATACTGTTTCAACGCTAATAATAAATCCATTTCTCAAATCATCTGCCCCGGTATCGTCCGACTTTCCGCCTACTTTCGTATCATTTCACTCCGAAATTAGACGTAAACCTACGTAAATCAACGAGCACTTCCCGAACACCTAATCAACATTCCACAAATTGTTCAGTGGGAAATAAACATTCACTTTAGATTTCTCGTCAGTCACAGATTATTACCGGTCATTGCCAATCACTTGGCTAAAATTTTAATATCATACTCAAATCCTTTATGTAACTAATGTGCATTATGAGATTCATATACCAGGTACTATTTTTATTTCCAATGACAGGAGCATGATATGAAGAAAATAGACAATAATAAAAAATCATTGAAAAACAACAACAACAGCAACAATTCTGTTTCATAATTTAGTGGATCTTTATTCTTATGTAGATAAGTTTAATCTTAATTTTAAAACAGACGACGACACGAAAATATCGTGTATTTCCGTACTTTTTCGTGAATGACACGTGGGGATATTCGAAACTAATTCAGGGTTAGAAAGTTGGGCAAGCTCCACAACTAAGAGATCGTCATCAATCAATCTTAACATGGATTCGCGTGTTGTTGTTGTTGTTGAAGGTAATTAAGAAAACCGTTTGCAAAGGATACTACCTGCACAAGTATAAGTTTCTCTAATGCACAGCATGCTCTAAGATATTTCGTAACTGTGTTTACTATCAGACGTATAGAAGGGGAATATTTCACTTGAGAGTAATTGTAGTCTTGGCAAAGAAACCAGTTTGTTATCTTAGAAAAGACATACATCGTCTACAAGTGTCGGAAATAACATTTTTAGTAAATGAAAATGGAAAATGTTTTGGCCTTTACCATCATAGATAATACTGAATGGATGTTGAAGGAAATAAACATTACATATAAGTAAATGTTGAACGAAAGTATTTTCATAAATCTTTAAAACATATCCTATGTACTACAGCATTCACTTTGCCTATGACATTAAGGAATATTTTAGGCACAACTGTTATTTCCATTCAGGTTACAGGATCGATCTTATTACGATTTTTATTTGCACGGTGTTAAGTTCAGATGCGCAGTAATCTAATCACGAAGGCGAGATGATTAATTCAAGCATCGAAGCAGCCCTCATTATTCTGCGATATATCACACAAAGCAATATTATTCGTTTACTAGACCGAGGTCTATTTCTTTCATAACGCTTTTAACTTACGTAGGATTCGGAAGAGGTCATATGGCCAAATAAGGTCAGCTTTAAGCCGTGCATATATCGAAAAATATTACACAAGACCTCTGTGTTTATATCAAATATATTTCGTTGATCGTGTTAGAATAAAGACTAACTCAAACTGTTTTCATTTCCTTAACATATCAGCATATTATGACCACATTTTACAGTAAATGATATATTAAGATGCTTTTCGGGGTGGGGGTACAAAGCAAATATTACAAGTCTGGCTTATCGTTCCAGGGCCAGGACTGGCCTTCATTGCCTACCCAGAGGCCCTGAGTCGCCTGCCCTTCCCTCAGCTTTGGTCAGTCTTATTTTTCTTCACACTGATTTTTCTTGGACTGGACACGCAGGTATGTAGGAGCATCATCATCATCATCATCATCATCATCGCAGGCTTCTTCATCTTCTTGTTCTTCTTTTCAATTATTTACTGTGGGTTCGGGTCCCGACACGGTCACTCCGATGTTTTCATGTGAGGAAACCTTTAAGCTCGCTTGCGGTAGGCCGAAGTTTATACATGGGCGCTTATCTCGACTTCGCTACATGACTAAAATAATGTCACAACGCTGGTAAACTCCTATACAACAACAATTTTAATATAGCTAAATTATATATCATCATCATTTTGTCATCATCACAATAATAGTAGTAGAAAGAGAAGCAAAACATAATCAGTGACATGACATTAAATTCTTGCTTGGCTCAGGGACTAATCAATGCTACAAGAAACGGTTGCTTAGTCATTTTGTCCGCTTACTGGCTGAAATTCAAATATCAAACTCAAATCTACATTGAAGTTCGATAACCGGCCTGGACAAAAAAAAATAAAATTGGCGCTCAGCAAATAAGGGTAGTTCCAGGATTGGTTGGCCGGTGTCAGGATACTGGATGTGGTGTCATGCCACATGTCTACGGTGTGATATTGCAGTGTGGCAGCACTATATCTGTCTCATGTAGACATAGTCTCCAAATGACTGAAATACTGTCGGTTGGACCTTAACCCCACCCCAAACCTCACCAAAATAAAAAACAAAACAAATAAAACAAAAAAAAACAAAAAAAAAAAACATTGAATTTAGAAGTTTATTTCGAGTTTGAGCACAAATAAGTTCTTTGGTACAGTTTTTATTTTCTAGAACATGGCAGCAATTATTTCAGCCTACTTCTTATAATGCTAGGTGCAGGTAGCAGCTAGCAGTAGTTAAAATGGCTCGATATCCTCCAACCATTCTTGGTGCTAAGAAATACTTAGATACTAAAGGGTGAAGATTATTATTAATTTTCTCAACTATTATGTTTCTTAAAAATATTGTTGGTTATCATTATAATTAGGGGTGGGTAATATATCGCAGTAATGAGTATTACAATATATCGCAATATCATTTGTCTGTAAATATATCGCAATATCATTTGTCTGTAAATATATCGCAATATCATTTCAAATATCGCAATATATTTTGTTTTACAAACCGAATATTTTATTAAGTATTTAGTACATCTAATAAATAGAAGATGTATTTATGCAACATTAATTTTTATTCTAATTCTTATGTAAATTTCACAACGTCAAATGAACAAAACTTACCCATTTGTTATGCAGTATGAAAAAGCTTAAATGAAAAAAGTTGAAATGATTTCTGTAAGAATGAAAAGTTAAAGTAACGAATTTTGGGTTGGTACCATACACGAAAGCTCAAAATATCAAAATAACTTAAAATAAAAGAAGTATCCCATCGTGTGCTTATGTATTGATTTTAAGCAATATATTGCAACATTTTGCAATCAATATTATGTTCAAATATCGCAGTATATTTCAGTTTAATTATTGCCTGCAATACCCAGCCCTAATAATTATGCCAACTTATTCTTGTTCTTGAATATTTCGTAAAACTTGAATAATAGACTGCGATTCTACCTATTTTAATTATGACTTAGCATAATATATTGTTGGTGGAAATCCAATGTATTTCATTGTAATCAAATGTGACCCTTTTGGCCTTTCCTGATGTCACCCAAGTTATCTCAATAAAGAAATTAACGAAAATACCCGATACATTTTTTGAACATACAAAAAAAGTACAGGAAATCCGAAAATAAAAAAAAATGGCTTCCTTTAAGATTTGGTATATCTGAGACATGTCAGAGAAGTCTTTATTTATTAGTCAGCCCGTCGTAACTTTTCGGTAATTCCCGTGACTATACACGACAAAATGGAACCAGGCCATGGTTATACATTTTGAGGAAGGTTGATGCCCTACTCTGTCATCTAACCTATTTTCAACCTACTGCGCTTTGCCAAAACATTTCACTGCTGCTAAATGGTTCAAATCATCAAAAAACAGTTATTTGACATCTCATACACTCCTAAAATAGTTCATGTACGATATTTGCTAACAATATAAAAATTAATATAACAAGATAGAATACTTATGTTTATATCTTCGATAGAATGGGCGATTTAATATATGTTTGATTTATAATTGATTGAGTAGCTAATTGGTCTTCGACCTATTCATAATAATTAGATTGATTTAGCCCATTATATATTGAGTATTTTCACTGATATAGATGATTGATTTCATCTGTTCATATATTTAATAAATTAATTGAATAAACGTTTTATATATTTAATTGACAGATTTATTAGTGTATGAGCAGTCGATTGATGAACACAAATAATTGACAATTGATTGATGAACACAATTGATCTACTGATTTATTAATGTACGACTAATTCATTAATGATCATAATTGACTGATAAATGATTTATTGTTTCGAATTGTTTTGAATTTGTATCCTCTTGTATTTTTGTATTATCATGATTGATTGATTGATTGGCAGTTTACAACGTTCGAGACTGTGTCCAACACCATCATAGACCTCAAGTACTCCACCCTACAGCGGTACCGCATCACCGTCACGTTTGCATTGGTGGCCTTTATTACTTTGACATCACTACCGCTAGCGTGCTCGGTAAGTAGCGTGTATATCGGGATACATCGCTGTATCGCAATACATTAATATCTGCCGTATTTGTCTAAAAACAACTCGCTGTTCATGTCAAAAAGCATATAAATTAATAGCATTGATTCGCCTATATTCAGCATGTTCAGGATATATCGTCCCTGTTCTTTGACACATCTTGCAAGCAAGGTTCAAACCTTCTGAATAGAGGATTCTAATATCGTGGAAGTTAAGTCTAATGACATAAAGGATATTTGTTGGTTTCAATGGAATATAATTTTTAATTCATCGAAGGGGGGGGGGGGGGGGGGGGGGCGCAAATATTGTTTTTTCTTCTCACGGGATGAAGAAAAAGTTTCATAGAAAAATAGCCATCCAGTGGCAAGACAAGGAGTATGGCTATTGGGGTAGTTATACCTGAAGTGTATATACACGGACTCATGTTTTTGATGTACATTAAAGTTAAAGAATTGATAAGTGTCACCAACCATAATAATTTGTCCCCATATGGGCATTGTTAATATTCTAAATGATCTATTTTTGATTGGATAAAACCACTACGAAATCAACAACAATAAGATACAAAATAATAATAATAATAATAATTATATTACAATATTCTTGTAATGCCTCACATTACATGGTATTTCTGGTCCATCCAAAAACCTATTGAATAAAGATGGTTAACTAAGAAGTCTCTCAGAAGCACGCAGCATGATGTCCAACTCTCGCAAAGTCACGTTTTGAAATATCTCATATTCTATTGAAGATAAAATTTTTTAAAAAAAATGAAATAAAAAAAAAATCTGCATGAAAAAAACTATGTAAAATGTTGTTGTTTTTCTGCTCCATTGTTTAAAATTAAATTACATTTAAAAGAAATCTTTAAATTAAATCAAAATAAAAAATGATTCCTTGCATTAGAGAAATGATTATTTTGTAATATGGTTACATTATCCTCTGTGATGTTATCATACCCTTTTTGAAAGTTTTCAAAATTCGATAATCTGCTCTGTCCCAAAATAATATTTTCCACTGCCATTTACAGTAGTTTCCTACCTCTTTTTAATAAATCATTGGTCCAACCCAGCAAAAAACATTAGTTTTAGTATTAAGGAAGGAATAGCTCCCCCATTCCATGTAAATGGCAAAAAAAGTTTAAATTCAAGAGAACGGTTTGTTTATTAACACTGGTGATACTTTCGATTTGGGTGTAGCATTAAGTATGGCTTATTATCTTTCCAGAACGGGATCTACATTTTCCAGCTGATAGACTGGTATATGGCCCCGCTCAGCCTGACCTTAGTAGCCGTGCTTGAAATTGTAGCGATATGTTGGCTCTACGGTAGGTCTACACTTGTCTACACTCCAACTCCTTCAATAGACAATCTCCCACAGCAGTTACTTCCCCTGATCAGTACTGTAGCGGCAGAGTGTACCGGTACTAGTTCCCTTGTGATGTTATAGGCACTGATAAGTCACTTTTTGGCAGCCATTTTGATTGACAAGCCAGCATCTGTGAAAACTTGATGCTTTAATATCACCGCTTTGCTTTTATTTCTTAATCTAACTGATTTAAACACATTTTTAACAGTACAGAAAATTTATTTCGACATAAACTATACAGTTTCTAGTCGTTATTAATACAAAACATATACATGCAATTTTCACGTGAACTATACAAAGAACACTCAGCTATAAATATAAAATATTCATACTAAAAAGAATCAAAATCTGTCGCCTTCCTTTCCAAACGACTTTCAAATGGAAACTAGATACGAAGGAGTTGAACTAACACATATTTACTATATATTATTTTGGACCTTACATTTCGAATTATGAAAGCCTCATAAACGTATTTAGACAATCGTTTTATAACTGATGTATTAGAACAATGTAATAAATCAACAAACTTGAAAACACTTGGACGTCTATAGTAATAAATATTAGTATACTTTTAGCATAAATAAGACAGACAAGCATATCCATCTTCTATATCTGTACCGTGACAAAGATTACATACGCGCATGTGTCGTTCTTCCCAGTTTTTGGTATATCTACCAGTTACAATACGCAAACTATGTTCCTAAAGTCTAAATCTAGATAAGCATATCTAAATTTTCTTTGGCAAAATACCAAGATAATCTTCAATATTAAAAGTAAATATATAATTTTTGTATAAAATAAGTGTAATAAAATAAAAATCGAGTACCCGCTCTTTAAAATATATGGAAAGTGTTTAATTTACGGAAGGTGGGCTTGTCCATACATAAGAAATCCATAGCTGTTTCACATTTCTAACCCAATTAACTTAACCAGCATGACAATCGCCTATTAACAGTTTGTATAGTGTTTTTATTAAATATTTTCTGAAGACACCACTTTGCACCAATACATAATAATACGGACAAATCTTAATACATACAATGGATATCTACCAAGCTCTCCATACACACCAACGCTCGTGGTTGCTTTTCTAATGTTCAATAAAAATGAACAAAATTTTAAATGTACCCATTCAATTTGGTTTGCTTTCCCAAACCCCCATATCTCATTAATACTGAGAATAGATCCTACAAAAGCATCAAAGAGTTGGCACATTACCTTAGGGGATATACAATACTTACAGTTTTATATAATAACATATTCAATGCTTTTAGGCTTTTACCTATGAGTGTTTGCTGATTTAGAACAAACGATCTGTATAATTAAAAACAGTTCCTAAATAATTAAAATTGTTTACAGTTTCTAAAATACTATCATTATATGTCCATGACTCATTTCCTTTTAGCTTTTCGCGCTTTCTAAACACCATTACTTTTGTTTGACTAATTTTCACTACCAATTTCCATTTATTATAATAATCCGACAGTAAATGTAGACTATGCTGTAAATCTTCAGGACTATTACCTTATATATATTACAAATGTATTATATCATCCGCAAATAGAATTAATATAAAAGTTACATATTCAAGAGTTAATCCACACTCATTATTATCCTGTAAGAAGAGTTTTAAGTCTTCCAAAAAATAAGGAAAACATTATCGGCAAAATTACCTCCCCTTGTTTCAAACCAACTGCACATTAAAAAAATCATGATAATAATAACAACCCCTAATACACTGCATAACATTACTATACATGCCTCTAATTATCCTTAAAGGCTTCCCACTTATACCCATTTTATACAGTTTAAACCACAGACTGGTTTATTTAATACTGCTGTAAATATCTTAAAAAACAACTTACCAATGTGATACCGTGGTAATTATTTACATCATTAATATCGTTCTTTTTGTGAAGCGGTACAATGATTCCCTCAGTCCAACTACTAGGAAAATGTCCCGAATCTTAAATATTATTTATTAAAATATCAACAATATACGGAGTTATTATATCTACTGATTCGATTCAATGATTTACTCGTTTAAGATATGGCCATTCGCATAAGATTTACCTTTTTTAAAATTACAATTTACATTCTGACCCATCAAATTCATAATTAATACAAAATCCTCATCATCTGCATCGAACAAGCTTGAGGAATTAATTTGCATATTTGCATTTTTGAAAATAGTGATAAAAGTCTTCAAGTGATATATTATTGTGAATGTCTTTTTTTTGTAAATAATTTCAAAAAATCTTTAGGTCTTTAATGCCTTAAACTCTCCAATTCTTAAACATTATCCCGTTCTGACGTCACACCATGGTTACTGCACCGAGTTTTATGAAACAACGAGTTTGCCACCTCATTCACAATAGCAGAAAAACTATCAACGGCATTATCCACAGAATACGGACCACTATAGCTTAAGTCATTTACCAATCGTTTAAAATCAGGAAGACTAGAAATAAGTTTTGCCCGAAATTCACGCCTTTTATTGCGTGTGTACTCGGTACTAACACGTAGACGCATACACAAGCAATTAATAACAGAAGACATGGGTGTATGATCTGACCATTCACACACTGGATGTATTTTAAAATCCCCAAATGCAATAAAAGTCGTCCTGTCTTATTAAAACATAATCAATTACACTAGCACCCGAGTGACCAACAAAAGTATACTCCAACCGAGTGATCACTACCCAATCTACCGTTACAAATACGTAATGAGGAAGCCTTGTACATTTCCAGCATTTTTGAACCATGCAAATTTACCGTTTTATCCAACGAGCTACGCTCTACAGGTATATCGGAAATATAATCATCATCATCCAAATATTCATGAAACAAATCACATATCACAAACCAGGTCGATTACCCGTACGTGCGTTAAAATCCCCGCAAACAATAGCTTTACCCAAAGACTGAAAAATAATTGATATCATTTTGCAATAAATCAAACAAATCTGCGTCAACAATGTTATTCATTGGTGAATTTTCAAGCCACACATAAACATCTGCAATATAAACATTATGTTCAAATTAAAATAATTTTTTTATTAAACTTGATCCACACTATGGTGTCAAATTGATTTCTCACAATTTCAATACCCTCGTCGTAATCGTCTTTAAAAATCTAATACAAAACTAATCCCTCAATCTGTCTTTTGCCCGCCTTTTTTGAAATTTTCTGTGCAAGTTAATGCATTTATGTGCTGATATCTAACCGTGACTTACTATTACTCCACGATTCATAGAAAAATATGATGTATGTACACAATGTATTTACAAAGTTGCTGTCCTCAAGTTTGTCCTGAATAAGGCCAAGAAAGTTCCAGGAGAGTATTTGGAGCCCAACTCCCGGCTGATCCTATGCGTTGCTACCCTCAGGGCGAACAGGTCGTCCGCTGACATATAAAGTGTCATAACTGATCTAGGCACGTTTCCCTTCCTTTTATATATCTCATGGAAAAAAAAAATAATGAATCATTTTAAATACGGAAATGATATTTTGATAAATCTAAAGGTAAAACTTAATTACCAAAAAAGTTGTACTTTTTATTTCCCATATATTTTTTTCTTTTATGTGCGTTTCTTATGTTACGGCTTTTAAGTAACCCTTATAGATGAGAGATTTGTGTAAGCGGTCCAGTAGCTCAGTCGGTAGAGAACTCGCTCTGTAAGCAAGGTGACCCGGGTCCGAGTTCCGGTCTGGCAGCACCTTTTTCTAACCTGGTTACAATTATTTGAGTATGTGTCCATATAAGAAAAACTTTAACCTAAAAATGTAAAAAGCAAGAGATTTCATGTTCACATTTTTATTTTCAGAGCAGAAAAAAATGAAAATAAAATGTCTGTTTCTGTATCACTCATATAAAAATCCCTTAAATTTACTATTCAAAATTGCAGCAAAAAGTAGGTTATTCTTTGATTTGGGAACTAGGCAAAAACATACGTCACTTCTAACTTGTTTTCTGCGTAGGTGTCTTACCTCACTTTTGACCTATTTACGAATGATGAAATGATGCCAGAAAGGCCTCTTTACTCAAGGGATAAGTTACGTACCATCGTTTCCTGATCTGACCACTAGGGAAATATGTATAAGTTAGTTCATAGTTGCCTTTAACTACACGATTTAGTCACAAGGGCGGAGCAGTGTTTTTTTGTTGTTGTTTTTTTGTTGTTGTTGTTTTTATATATAAGTGAGACATTTTTCGAGCCGATTGCTATAACTATTTACAGCTTGTCCTACTTAATCGTCCAATGAAATGCTTGTGTTTCGTTCAAAATTTGAAGAAAAAAAATATTGTATTAAATGAATCGTGATGTCTTAATATGGAGGAAATGCGATTGTATGGGGCCTAAGTGACTGGACGGAGCTAGTTGCGATGGCGACTGCTTACGTCAGGTTTTGTTAGTTAAAAATACAAAAATACCCAGCGATCGTACTTAAAGTATCATGTGAAAGGGCCAATCAAATGGAGGCGGCCCCAAAGTGCGAGATCAAAACGGCAAAGCTGTTTGGCGTAAGTGACAAACTGTAAATATTATATCGTTTATATTTTAATTTTTATGGATTTATCGCAGCGTTCCGCTTCGCGTCGCTTCCGATAAATATATACGATAACTAATACATACATTCTCCATTTACTTTAATCCTCATCAATGTCGAAAGTGTTTTGTTTATTCTTTTTATATTTTTTCTTGTTTATATTTCTAATATCACTAGTGTGCTATTACCACTACCACTACTACTACAACTACTACTACTACTATTTCAACTTTTAATTCCACTACTACTATTTCAATACTACTACTTCAACTACTACTTCAACTGCTACTTCTTCAACCACTACTACCATCTACTACAAGTACCACTCTTCTTCTATCTTCAGGGGCCAGTCGGTTCTGTAATGATATCGAGATGATGCTTGGCAAGAGACCGGGCCTACCTCTACGGATATCCTGGTGTCTGCTGAACCCAGCCCTCCTCCTTGTAAGTACTTCCACTGCCGTAGCTTCCTTTAGGCACTTAAAGGGACTGCCTCCCAGATGCTATCAAAATTACCGTAAAAATATGTAAACTCATTTTCGGACGTAAATATTATTAATTTTGTTATAAAGTTTACCAAGAGCCAGAAAAATTAATGATTTTCTTCTTATAATCAAATAAAATCGTTTCAGATCTTACCCATAAGGTAGTTTCCCGTTTTTAAATTAAACCTCTGATTTCGTTATACGGACACTTCGCATAGAGCACGTGATTGATAAATGAATTGTCAATGAGAGTAGGGATAGAATTTGAATGGGACGAAACAGTTTTAAGGTTTATGTCTCGATTTCCAATCATAAAGACATCAGTACTTATCAATGTCTACATAAAGATTAAATCTCTTAGCTGTCATTTTAAAGTATTAAGCTGTTATCATCAGAAATTTATATGTGCATTACAAATTACAGTAACGTGTGCAATGCTTTTGAGGAAGTCCCCAATTTTGGAAAATACACTAAATTGTCTGTCAACAATTTGGCAACCAGGCTGTCACTGTCGGCTCCGATTGTGTTTTCTATGTCGCCCCATGGCGTGACTTGATCGCCTATATTTATAAGTTTTGATCTTTAGCGTTTCTGTCTCGCAGCAAGGTTACGCTTTTTTGCGCTTGCTGTTATTTTCGGCCCCATTATAGTGCTGGAAATAGCTTGTCTGATTAGATGCGCATGTGCGAACGAAAACTTGCGCTCTCACGTGATTTTTCAGAAATCTAATTTTAAAACTTGTAACGTTTGTAACGCAGTAAAATTTGCGTTAGAAAAAACGGCGAAAACGACAATATCTCGGGATTTATTGGGTAATTAAAGTTATCAGTGATCAGATTTCAATGCCTCACATACAATTATAACATTGATTTTCTTGAAATTAGGAGTTTAAATTTTTCGTTATTTTAGCATCTGTGGGGCAGTTCCATTAAGGTTCGGGCTTGCACATCATTTCGAGAAATTATATTTTCAAGAAAGACTATCAATGCATAAAACATGCGATCTTATTGGATGTTTGGACATCTGATATGCCGGAAAACGCACCTACGTACCTCATGATGCCTTGGGGCCAACCCTAGCCCGGGACTGCACATCAATATTGGCCTTGTTCCATAAACAACGGGTTTTCCTGCACCTTCCGTCCTAGATAATGCAGTGGGCGCTTTCAACAAGAAGGTCCAGGGTTCGAGATTGGCAGGACTGTTCTGTTTTGGGGTTGTTTTTTTTGGGGGGGGGGGGGGTTGTCATTCCTCATATTTGATTTAGACAGAAACGCTGCAATTTGCTAACATAGGTTTTCTCCACATTATTTTATTTAGAGAGTCAAACATATATACTTTGTTTGCTTAGCATTTTCGTCACATCGAAAAAGTTTCAGTCGTTTATAGACTTAATCTAAATGGAAATACATATTGGTGCGTTAATGTCATACAAAGCCGTAGACGAGTGGCATTATATCACACACAGTCTCTTTTCCTGTCCCCTAGAACTACCCTGTGTATATGCATCTCGTCGGGAAACCCGGTCAACTTCATGACATATCATACCTTAGGGTACGCCGTTTTCGTCGTACGTCGCTGGTTAAAAATATCAGCCAATGAAAACCATATTTATGGAATGAAATACTCCTCGGTATAGAGGTTTAAAATTAGTGTAAAATGATTGGTTGAAAATGAAATATTATGGAACTAATGAAATAGCGTAGTTTGACACGCACTTAAAATGGTTTATGCCCAACTGTCCCACTTTTTGATATTTTGTTTCCCAACTGTCCCACTCAAGATTTTTAGCACCTTGCTGGGTGTGTTTTGATAAGGGATTATAATCTATTTCAAACTACAACACATTAAAATGAATTGAAGTTGTATTATCTGATTTTGTTTCTGATTTTTTTTTTGATTTTGTATTTTAAGAGGTAAAATTTCATGTTTTAGTTATATTGTATTATTTCTTTCTAAAATGTGTTTATTAAGGTCCATTAATTAGGGTTACTAAATTAATTGTAATTTATAGTGTAAACATGCATTCCTTTGATCTCTGGCTTTAAAGCTTATGTGAATTGATAAAGATAAAAAATAATTTGAACTTATTAAGATAATTATCACCTCTGCTACTTTTTTCTTTAAATTGTGTTAATTGATTGGTCCAACTAAAGTCCATTTATCCTGTATATATTGCTAAGTGATTGGATTAAGAAATACAAACAAGTCCTTTGATCTAGCAGTTTACTACTTAAGGTAAACAATTTGATTTGAAGTAATTAACATTTTTGGTTATCAATTTATTGTGACTTTCAAACTGTGATATCTCATTAATGAACTGAACTGTATCAGATACAATATATTTACATTCTGATGTAAATGTCTTCATTTGATAGTAAAATTTCACTAAGTAACATCGTCTGAAATTATAAGCTAAAATGGCAAATGCACAAGTGAGTGTGCAGTTTGTCAAGAACCAACGTGGTGGTGATAGTCTGGTTTACAATGGATTCAGATACCAGGTCAAAAACCGAAAACCAACAAGGGTGTACTGGGTCTGTCATGTCCGAACCTGTTCTGCTAAAATCACAACAGCTGACAACATTCCAGTTTCTGTGACCAATACCCATAATCATGCAGCCGAACACATGGAACTGAAGCGCCATGAAATAAATCAACTCATGCGAAAGAGGGCACGCGAAGAAACCACGCCGATTCCGTCAATATATGAAGAAGTCATATCCAGTCTGAGAGACAGAGAATGGGACGAAGATGCAGAACAAGTCTGCAAAGGATTACCAACCTTCCCCTCCACCAAGTCATCTCTATACAGGGAAAGAGGTGCATTGAGACCGGGGATACCAAAGTCCAGGAGTGACATAGATTTGGATGGAAAATGGACTGAAACGCACACTGGTGAGCAGTTCCTACTGGTTGATGAGGCAGAGAATGACAACAGGATGCTGATTTTTGCTACAAGAACAAATCTCCAGCATCTGGCACAGAACCCAACCATATATGGAGACGGAACATTTTATGTGTGCCCAGACATATTCAGCCAGGTCTACACACTCCATGGATATATTGATGGACACATGTATCCGTTAGTGTTTGCCCTTCTGCCTGGAAAAAGTGAAAGGATTTACTGCAGACTTTTTCAACATCTTCAACAGAAATGCAGGGAAATAGGAATGGAACTGGGACCAGACACACTCCTGATAGACTTTGAGGCAGCAACCAAGCAGGCAGCTCGCAGAGTGTTTCCAAATGTGAATGTGAAAGGGTGTTTTTTTCATTACACACAGTGTGTTTGGCGGAAGATACAGAAGCTTGGCTTAGTTGGACTGTATTCTGAGAATGAGGACTTTAAGAAACTAGGAAGAAGAGCTGCAGTTCTGCCTCTAGTCCCCATACAACATGTTGAAGATGTGTGGTTTGTCGCACTGACGGATGCTGAAAATGCAGAGATTCCAGTGGATGTTTCAAGGTTCACAGACTATGTCACTGAACATTGGGTTGAGGGAGACAAGGACAACTGGAACCATTTCGAGACAGAAGGACCAAGAACAACAAACAACTTGGAAGGCTGGCACAACAAACTAAAGAAAAGTATGAGACAGTCACATCCGAACATTTACAAGTTCTTGGAAACAATACAAAGGATTGAAGCTGCCAATGCTATCAAAATTCTTCAGCACAGTGCCGGAGGAGTGAGAGAAAAGAAGAGGAGGAAATACCGACAACTTGAACATAAAGAGTTTGTTTTCTTCATTTCAGAGAGAGAGAGAGAGAGAGAGAATACTGACAACATCCTAAAACATAATAAGTATTATAAATACTTATTATAAATAATTTTGCTAATAGCATATAACTTATTATAAATACTAATGCAATATATTACTAACCATAAATTAATTGCTCTTAATAATATAAGACAATAAGACAAATAATTGCACTGAAATATTCCATCCATTTAGGTAAAGACTATAGTCACTCATCCATGACAGTCTATTGTTATCCAATTAAGCATGATTCCCAACTGTCCCACCTTGATTTTTACTGTTTTATATAAAAGTGGGACAGTTGGGAAGACACCCTTAAAATGACAAAATACAAGCATAACATCCCACGGCCAGCAAAAGATGATAGCAAAACAAGACAAGTGCATCCGTGTCATTTTGAACGGATTTAGTATGTCGCGACCGTGGATCAACCTACGGTCTTTCGGTTACGGATTGTGGGCAAAATCTCAACTCAATCATGAATGAAAAAATGATTTATACTAAAGAGTTATATAGTATAAATTCATTGAAAAAATTTATACTAATATGATGGTGATTAATTATGATACCGATCTACTCTAAAATCGGTAAAAACACCTCAACTGATCGTGGGAGTCGTATTGTGTTGAACATCTACGGCGTGATGCTGCAGCGTGAAAATACTTATCTGTTCCATTGACTGAAATACGTTCGAAGTGACATTAAACCCATCCATAAACATAAATAAAGTGATTGACAGCTTTCCGAAATAACACGTTTTATCGCGTGCCTCGAGAGTCAGCGAGAGAGCGCGTACCTGTCAAACGGGTACCGGACATAATTTATAAAGAAACTGGTTCAGATATATCGGTAAATTGAACGTATAGTTTATGTGGTAAATTGTTTGGACATAAAGTTCAAATATTATTTTTTGGTGGGGCGTGGGGAATCTTATTAATGACGTTACAACTATTACTTTCAAATTACTTGTAGTAAACTCTACTTCTTTTATCTAGAGTGAATAAAAATGAAAGAAAGAAGAGGACGGATGCATAATATGAGTATTATGTCTGTTATGTATTAAGTCTGATAAATGAGAGAGAGAGAGAGTGATAAATGGTCCGATATGATTAAGGCACTAGCATAAGAAAGTGTATAGATAACGGATCCAGGATTGATTCGTAATTTTTACCGGTTAGAGTTTTGTTCTTTTGTAATCCACAATTTGTGATATCGTTCTACTTCGGTTTGGCGCTATCCCCTAAGACAAGGGCGTGACAAACAGCAACAAAAAAAAAAAACAAAAAAAAAACGAAAAAAAGTGGCTCATTGGTGGGACTGGTTCTTTTGCATATTGCATGCTGTTACTTCAAATACTACTGATTGATTCCCTTAGGAAAAGTCAAAAGCAATCGAGCAAATAACTTTCTAAACAAAATGACTACATCAATATTATACTGATTTATACATCAAGTGTTACTTTTTGCAAATACGTATGAAATTCAAAACGAACGCTTTTATTTCACACGTCGTTTCCGAGTCTCGTTGAAGTATCCGGTAAGAGCGCGATTTCAGAAAATCTATGTGGGCAAAGAATTAACTGCTTATCCCTTATAGGTCTCTCTGACCCAACAAACAGATCAACAATGGCACATATTTCATATTTGTCTATAGATTTTTTATTGTTGTTGTTTTTTTGTGACATTTTTTTATTTTCATCCCCAGGTCATCCTAGTGATGACGTTTTTCAGCTATGCCCCACCGGGAGATAAGGGCGGATACGTTTTCCCGACATCTACAATAATTTTCGGCAACTTCATTTCCTTCGGAGAGATTCTGATCATTTTCTTAGTGGCAGCCGCACAAATATGGAAAGGAAGGGGATCGATACACCGAGTAAGTTCCGAGTTTATATTTATTTATTTTTGGTTTTTCTCTGTGTATGTTTCTTT
>CM037786.1:6086637-6102316 GCA_021229015.1 Solen grandis
AAAAGTGCTGTTACAGCGAGCTATGTTGTCTTCTGACAACTCTTGTTTGTTTAGTAGGACAAGAAGTCATAAAACCAAAACATTGTTATCCCCAAGGTAAACTGCATAAAATATGCAATCATTTGGAAAAATATGACATTAAATCATTAAAATATAATAAATCTGATTGCATTTAAAATACATGCCCAAGCATCCTCTACGGTGCAGCAATTGGCAGAAGTTTTTGCTGTCTGCATGTAGATGTCTTTCAGCCCCCATTATTGTGTCACAAAATGTTGCTGGCTTCCAAATGTCCTTGTGTGACAACGGGGTTTCCCCTTTTGAGGCACGTCACCATCTGAACAAATGGTGGCCTGGTGATTAAGTTGGTGACCTGTCTCATACTAGAAAATCCCTTTTAATAACATGCTAAGTTGATAGCTTTTCCAGAACAGTCAACAGGATGTGAAACTGATTTTATGTCATGTGACAAATCTCTTTTTTTTTTTTTTTACTTCAGCCATTGGTGGTGAAGAATCTGCTGATACGAGTGATAATCTAGTGGTCATTGATTATCTTGCCAAAACTCTGAGTCAGGAGGACGACACTGATGCTGTTTATCCTGTATATGCAGTAAAAGAAGAAATTGGTCATGGTGGTAATCGGGCATTGGCTACTGGAGATGGTGATATGATTGCCAGATGTGTTGCAGAATATGTTCCTGTGGAACATATAGAGGAGAATGAAACCCCTGAAGGTAATTATACTGCTTTTAATAACGCTATATTACTTTCAAACAAGTCATGTTTATAGTGTCCTCAGTTGCATGTTCATTAAGTTGATGTCCTCAGTTGTATGTGCCATAAAGTTAGTGTCCTCAGTTAGAGACACACTCAGAAGAGAATCTCATCAATAAATATTGAACCTTTCTTAGGTTAAGATGTTGAAATTAGATAAAAGTGCCTTTGACAGAACAAGCACAAGTATAGATCCATATACTTTTTTCTTTATAGCTTTTTAGCTCACCTGAGCATAGCTCAGGGTGAGCTTTTGGGATACTTGATTGTCCGTCGTCTGTCAACAATTTTGATGTTTACACACTAGAGGCCACAATTTTGATCCAATCTTCCTCAAACTTGGTCAGAATGTTTGTCTTGATGATATCTTGAATCCTTTCGAAAATGGGTCAGGTTGGATTAAAAAGTAGGTCAGTAGGTCAAATCTTAGAAAAATCTTGTCGTCCGTCAACAATTTTGATGTTTACACACTAGAGGCCACAATTTTGATCCAATCTTCCTCAAACTTGGTCAGAATGTTTGTCTTGATGATATCTTGAAACCTTTCGAAAATTGGTCAGGTTGGATCAAAAAGTAGGTCAGTAGGTCAAATCTTAGAAAAATCTTGTTTACACACTAGAGGCTACAATTTTTATCCAATCTTCCTCAAACTTGGTCAGAATGTTTGTCTTGATGAAATCTTGAACCCTTCCGAAAATGGGCAGGGCCGGACCGAAAAGTAGGTCAAATCTTAGAAAAATCTTGTTTACACACTAAAGGCCGCAGTTTTGGTCCAATCATCCTCAAACTTTGGCAGTATGTTTGTCATGATGATATCTTTTGTGGATGGGGTCAGAGAATTCCTGAACGTTGTTTCACCTCATCATCTTAATTCTAAAGCAATCTGTTTTGTACAGGCAATGAATGATACTTTTTTGTCAGGTGAGCGATCTAGGGCCATCTTGGCCCTCTTGTAATAAGCTCACCTGGCATGGATCCTTTTTCTGTCGTACATCGTCATGAGTTGATCCATTACAGGGGTTTTCTTAAGTGGACGCCTGCTTGCCCGTGCTGGGTTAAAATCACTGTGGGCAAGTGATTTTTCAAAGCAGATAGCCCGGCGGGCAAGTTTATTTATGTAAATGAAATCTTTCGGGTTTTTTTGATTTTCTACAGAATGTCAAGGGTGAAATGCTTGCTAATTGTGTTTGATACATATAAACTAAAATTCACCTTAACATTACACATATTTAGTTTTAAACATTAACAAACACCAACTAACTTAAAGATCGGGCAACCTGTCTTCAATGGGGGCTACTAGATGTACAAAGTAACTTGCCCCCTGGACAAGTGAAAGTCATATCCTTAAGTAAACCCCTGCATTAACAATTTACTTAAACATCTTCTTCTTTGAAACAACTGATGGGGAATCGATCAAACTAAGCCAGGATGTTACTTAGGTTGTCCCCTTTAGAAATTGTTCAAATGATTCTGGTCTGTTACATAATAAGGTCACAGGAGCTAAAAATAGATTTTGAAAGTGAAATCATAAAAATCTTCTTCAATGACACAATGACCTTGGATGTGCATAAAAATCTTCTACTTCAAATCAACAAGGCCTGGAGCTTAGATATTTGGTGTGTGGGTTTTTCTAGTAGACCTCTTTTAAGTTTGTTCAAATCATGACCCTGGGGTCATAATTGACCCCTCCCCAGGAGTCAATTTATTTAACATGGGCATATATATAAAAAATAAAAAAATCTTCTTCTCCAAACCCACAATGGCCTAATGCTTACATATTTGGTGTGTGGCTTTGTCTAGTAGACCTCTATCAAGTTTGTTCAAATCATGAACCTGGGGTCAAAACTGACCCTGTCCCAGGGGTCACTTGATTTTATATTGACATATATTTATGAAAAAATAATCTTCTCTGACCCTGGGGTTAAAATTGCCCCCGCCCCAGGTATCACTTGACTTCACATAACCTAGTGATACCAGGTGAGCAATTCAGGGTTATCATGGCCCTTTTTTAGCTCACCTTAGCACAACGTGCTCATGGTGAGCTTTTGTGATGGTCCGCAATCCGTCGTCCATCATCGCCGTGCGTCATCAACTTTTTAATTCAAACGACTTCTCCTCCTTAACTACTGAGCAGATTTCAATAAAACTTTACACATACTAGAAAATCCCTTTTAATAACATGCTAAGTTGATAGCTTTTCCTGAACAGTCAACAGGATGTGAAACTGATTTTATGTCATGTGACAAATCTCTTCTTTTTTTTTTTTTACTTCAGCCATTGGTGGTGAAGAGTCTGCTGATACGAGTGATAATCTAGTGGTCATTGATTATCTTGCCAAAACTCTGAGTCAGGAGGACGACACTGATGCTGTTTATCCTGTATATGCAGTAAAAGAAGAAATTGGTCATGGTGGTAATCGGGCATTGGCTACTGGAGATGGTGATATGATTGCCAGATGTGTTGCAGAATGTGTTCCTGTGGAACATATAGAGGAGAATGAAACCCCTGAAGGTAATTATACTGCTTTTAATAACGCTATATTACTTTCAAACAAGTCATGTTTATAGTGTCCTCAGTTGCATGTTCATTAAGTTGATGTCCTCAGTTGTATGTGCCATAAAGTTAGTGTCCTCAGTTAGAGACACACTCAGAAGAGAATCTCATCAATAAATATTGAACCTTTCTTAGGTTAAGATGTTGAAATTAAATAAAAGTGCCTTGGACAGTACAAGTACCAGTATAGATCCATATACTTTTTATATGCCCATCTTAAGATGGGGCGTATTATGTGAACACTCACGGCGGGCGGGCGTGGAACATTTGTTGTCCGGGCTCTAACTTCAATACCATTTGCCCAATCCTTTTCAAACTTTCCACACATGTGCATGGCCATAATATCTCGGATGAGTTTGATATCCAGCATTATCGCGTGAATGACTTAGAAGTTATGGCCCTTGACGTACACAAAATACTTGAAATTGTGATTGTTCAGGCTCTAACTTCAATACTGTTAGCCCAATCCTTTTCAAACTTTTCACACATGTGCATGGCCATAATATCACGAATGAGTTCAAATCATGGCCCTATGGTGATTAATGACCCTGAACCAGGGGTCATTTGTTTTACTTAGAGTTATACAACAAAAAACTTTATAAAATCTTCTCCCATGAAACCAAAAGGCCTAAAGCTTAGATATTTGGTATGTAACAGCATCTAATTGTACATTACCAAGATTGTTCAAATCATGGCCATACTGTGATAAATGACCCCGCACCAGGGCTCACTTGTTTAACATAGAGTTATATAGGAAAAACTTGAAAGTCAACTCCTCTGCAACCATAAGGCCTATTGCTTAGATATTAAATATGTAGTATTGCCAAGGTAAAATGTTTAAGACTGCATTATATCAGAATTCTTGTCTGTTTTTAATTTAAAAACCTTGAAATCAGTTGTAGCAGTGATACTCAGATGAGCAATTTAGGGCCACCATAGTCCTCTTGTTCTAATAAGATAGTGATCAATAATTACCAATCAAAATGTTGATCTGGAAGCAATTTTTCTCAGGTGAGCAATTCAGGGCCATCTTGGCCATCTTGTTTGTAATTAAAATGAATGATTTTTTTTTTAATTTCAGTCAAGAGAAGACAGTATACCAAAACACCATGGTCTAAGGAAGAAAAGAATGCAGTGCAAACAGACCTTAGGAAGTGCTTTGCTATGAAAATACTTCCCAAAAAACTGGAGTGCGAAAACACTATAAAGAAAAATCCTTGTTTGCAAAGGAGAACATGGACAATGGTAAAAGGCTATGTAAGAACGACATTAGCCAGTTTGGAGCGTCAGGAAAAATGTTAACTTTCAGGCCTTCAAGGCTTTTAAACCTGTATAAACTATAAATTTTGGCTTCAACCTTTAAAATCTTTTTAACTCACCTAGCTCAGGGTGAGCTTTTGGGACACTTGATTGTCCGTAGTCTGTCAACAGTTTTAATGTTTACACACTAGAAGCCACAATTTTGATCCAATCATCCTCAAACTTGGTCAGAATGTTTGTCATGATGATATATCCCACAACTTTCAAAATAGGTCAGGTGAGATCCAAAAGTAGGTCAGTAGGTCAAACTTAGAAAAATCTTGTTTATACTCTACGGGCCACATTTTTAGTACAATTGTCCTCAAACTTGGTCAGAACATTTGTCATGATGATATCTTGAACCAATTTAAAAATGGGTCCCCGCCTGACCGAAAAGAAGGTCACTAGGTCAAATCTAAGAAAAATCTTGTTTACACTTCAGAGACCGCAATTTTGATCCAATTTTCCTTAAAATTGGTCAGAATGTTTGTCATTATGATTTAGAATGGGTCAGGTTGAATTTAAAAGTAGGTCAGAAGGCCAAATCTAAGAAAAATCTTTTTTTAAAACTCTAGGTGCGTCATTTTTGGCCCAATTATCTTCAAACTTGGTCAGAATGTTTGTCATGATTATATGTCGAACCAGTTTGAAAATGGGCAGGGTTGAATATAAAAGTAGGTCATTAGGTCAAATCTTAGAAAAATCTTGTTTATACACTAGAGGCTACAATTTTGATCCAAGCTTTCTCAAACTTTGTCAGAATGTTTGTCTTGATGATATCTCGGACAAGTTTGAAAATGGGTCAGTTGGAATCCAGGAATCCAAAAGAAGGTCAGTAGGTCAAATCTTAGAAAAATCTTGTTAACACTCTGATGGCCAAATTTTTGGCCCAGTCATTCTTAAACTTGGGCAGAATGTCATGATTATATTTTCTATGAGTTGTTGGTGGGGTCAGAAAAGTAGGTCACTAGGTCAAATATTATACAAAAAACTTGTTATATTCCATGGGCCAGTTTTTGGAATATTCATGAAAATTGTTTCACCTCATCTTTATTTCTAAAGCAATCTGTTTTGTATAGGCAATGAAGGATACTTTTTTCAGGTGAGCGATTTAGGGCGATCTTGGCCCTCTTGTTTTTTTTCAAACTTTGTAAATCTTCTGCATACATATTTGTTTTGTAGCATTGCCTTGTAGACTCCCTAACAAAGTTGTACTATGGATCACTCAGGGGTCAAAATTGGCTTGCCAAGGGGTCACTTGAATTTACATAGGCTTACATAGGGAAATTTGAAAAATGTCCTTGTCAGAAATTAATGACAAGAGCTTAGATATTTGGTGTGTAATTATTGTAAGCATTGTCTTATGGGTGTCTACCAAGGTTGTACAAAGCATGACCCTGGGGTCAAATTTACTCCACCCCAAATAATTTTACATATGTACATATTTTTGGGAAAGAAAAATCTTGTCAGAATCGATAAGGCATAGAGTTTATTGTATAATGGTTGTCTACCAAAGAAGTACAAATCATGGCCATTTGGTCAAATTTGGCCATGCCCAAGGGGTCACTTGATTCTACATAGTCCCATATATCTATAACTAAAAAATACTATGGGGCCTAGAGCTTAGTTATTTGGAATGTAGCATTGTCTAGTAGGGCTGGGAAGGGTACTCGAGTACCCGGGTGCCCGGCGGGTAAAAGCGCTACCCGGGTAGTAAATTCCTACCCGGGTACCCGGTCTAAAATTAGAATGACTTTTTCTTACCGCTAATTGATGCATCGAGGTACTTTTGGAAAGGTTTCCGTGTATACCAGGTCTTAAATTATATACCAGGTCTTAAATTATATACCAGGTCTTAAATTCGTGTAGATAACGTTATATGCCACACATTGGCCAGGAACGTGTGAAGGAGGGGAAATATGCATAATATAGAATCTGTACAGTTAGGAAACACGCATGTACATATTAAATCATTAAAGGTAGGTAACCCCATCCGGAAACCATCGCCGATAGTCGGCCAAAAGCCAGCAGTCTTATTTCAATCTACGGCAAAAACGAATACGTATATTTCAATACGTTCAGGACATGAACAGTTAAAGATGAAATCTGAACGAATTTTCTGTTATTTTCAGCATGTAGGCCTACAGTATTGATGACTAACAACAAATGGGTTACAATTAAAACACTTGGAAACAATTTCAAACGAACAACTTTTTAATTTTTCTCACCGATCTATTTAATCAACTGAAAGTTTGATTTTCGCGGGTACTCGAGTACCCGCGGTTAATTGGACCACGGGTACCCGGGTAGAAAATCTCTACCCGTCCCAGCTCTATTGTCTAGTTAATCTATACAATGATAGCACAAATCTTTGATCTAAAGTTAAAATTTGAACAACTATAGGGGTAACTAGAGCCTAGATTATTTGATGTGAAGCATTGTCTTTGTAAATGCCTAATTGTACAGATCATGGTACTGAGGTCAGTTTGGCCCTGTCCCAGGGGTCACTTGATTTTACAATGGCTTGTAAAAGGAAAACTTGAAATATCTTCTTTTTTTGACACGATGATATTAGAGCTTAGATATTTGGTGTGAAGTATTTCCTTGTGGATGTTTATCAAGCTTGTACAAATCATGGTAATGGGGTCAAAATTGGCCCAGTTACAGTGGTCACTTGATTTAACATAGGCTCATATAGACTATACTTAAAAAATATTCTTGTTTAATTTAACCTACAGCACAGTTATTCAGTATGTAGCATTGAACAGTTGTTTACCATGATGATCTCTGGTTAAAATTGGCTTCAAACTAGGGATTATTTTGTTTCGTTTGGAACACAGGTGCACTCCTTGTATAGAATCTATTGAATAGCTGTATATCTGCGTGAACGAAGTTGAAACGTGATTATTAGAATGCCACATGTCATTGGGTGGGTGGGTGTCAAATTGTTGTATGCGTTCGATATACATGTATTGAGTAAGAATTGAGGTATAGCATTTGTATTTGGTAGGTAGATACCATATGAAAAGAGGAAGGTTGGGATTGCATTTCAGGTCAATCAGGTCAAAGTCACTGTTACTAACTGATAGATTTTGCCCAAATGAAACCTTGTTTTGTGACAGTCCCAGTCGCTTCAAGCCTTATTGTATTCAGTAAGACTATGATGTGATGGCACTGATGATCAGGAAGCATTTTTTCTCAGGTGAGCAATTCAGGGCCATCATGGCTGCCCTTTGGTACATTGAGTTGATGTGTTATACCTGTTCTTAGGATTTTTCTAAGTCTGTTATTTTTAGTATTACTGAATGCTGCCTTATCACCAGAACATCAATAGAAGTCAGCTGATATACTTAGAACATAGCTTTATCAAACTAATGGTCTGGAGAAATGCAGCACTCTGGAGCTCCAATTCATGCCCATTGAAAGATAACAGTAATATCTGATTGAAAAGGAACTTAAAGGTGTGTTTTTATCAATGATCTAACTATGGGTCGAAAAACGACCTATTTTTATTCGTTATTTCTATAAGATCCCCTAAAAAAAACTTTAATTGGCATACTTGCAGCCTTTTTGAAAACCTTTATTTTTGTCAAAGCCTGCTTGAAGGCCTGAACTTTGTTGAGACTCCAAGATGGAAATTCCAGCAAATGTTATGTTCTGTGAAGCAATACATTGTTAGAAAAATGTTTTAATTCCCCCATATCTCACTTAATCTCTGTCTGCTGTTTTCTTGGAGACTAGTGGGCCTGGGTTTAAAGAGATGGTAGGAACATAACCAGCTGACAAAACACTATTGATTTGGAGGTCATTTTCTTAAATATAAGTGTGTGAGTTAAAAAAATTGTGATTCACAAATATTCTGTTTGATTCAAGTCAGGAACACTCATTTTCAGTTCAAAGTGTATAAAGTATCAAATGTTTCCTTTTGTCATGAGTACATTCTAAGAAATATTTGACTTGGGATCGTGTGGTTTAAAATGGAAGCTCACAAAATGGCGAAACCGAAGAGTTCGATGGAAATACTTAGTAAACTTACATTCTATGACTTTAAATGTAGCCTATGTTCCAGCCAACTTTTTTCCGCATCAATCGGTACAAAATTGTTATTGCCATCATTTTTTTAGGACATTCACAAGAAATTTAAAGTGAATGGATGTTTCATAAAATAGCCATCAAACTATGTTGCAGATTTGTCTGTAGAGTGTTCTTAAAACTTAAGACAGTGTGTCAACAATAATTTTGGTACTGAGAGATACAGAAAAATGTTAGCAGGAATACTACACTTAACGTCATAACATTTAAGTATTAAACGTAAAAAAACGAATTTTTTGTAATTCATTTTTTATTAAATATATTATAGCATTCATACTAGTTTTTGTACTAAGATTGTAACTTACTTTTGAGTTTCATGTCTATTATTTGACAAAAATTAACTGTACTTGGAAAATGATGGTCAGCTGATGTGCTCTTTGATTATATATCAGTTGTTGTTAAAATGACATGTTGTGAACAGATTTTGGATTGAAAGAAAAAGGTATTTTACAGTCTTGATTAAAAAATTTACCAGCCTAGCCCGGTTGGGAAGTTAAAAAAATATGTTACACAAAATGGTCGAATGGTTAAGAGTAGTGGCCATATTTCACTATGGATTTGGACAGTTGAGGGTCAACGGTACTTTGCTTGATGCTCAGCATATGATGATAGTTTTGGTAGACCAAGTGATAATATAGCTATTCACTCAGTGGGCGGTATTATGGTGCAATTAAAGAAGGGTGCTTATTAAACTGACATGCTATTGAAGAGAAAACTAGTTACACATTTTACTAAAATATATACAAATTATGTTTTTTAGGATTTAAAAAAAGTCTTCTAACATATACAAACATGTTCAAGCTGTTTTTACAGGTATGCATGTATATCAGCATAAATAAAAATACATATTACATAGTAAGCACATTTCTTCAATCGCATCAGTATAGTATATTTTGAAAATTTCACTTTTGAAAAAAATATCTTAAATAAATAATGGTACAACTTGTTTTGTCCTCATGTTTGTTCCATTCCATTATATAAACATCATTTATTTTCATCCTCATATTTCTAAATTCTTAATAACGTTTCCCCAGCATTTCCACAGGAAGCTCAACAAATTCTAAACTACTCAGAAATGTAATGATGGCAGCAACAAATTTGGTTAGGGGTCTCCGTGGCCTAGAGGGTAAAGTCGATGACTTAAACACTTAGTCAGCCCCTCACTGCGTGGGTTCGTGTGAGGTCTATTTACCAATGAAGTTTCATGTTGATACCTCCTATAGTTTTTGTGCTTTGTTGCGGACAAAATATTTAAAAATGAAAAATAACAAAGGGCAATAACCCCAAAATTATGCAAAATAAAGTAGTGGTTCTTGTACACTGCACTTCTCCTTATTGAGATATATCTACCTATGAAGTTTTATGTTGATGCCTCCTATGCTCCAGACAAAATTTACTATGAAAAATAACAAAGGGCAATAACTCAAAAGTCATGCAGAATAGAGTTATGGTTCTTGCACACTGCACTTCTCCTTATAGAGATCTACCTGCATTTGATGTTTCATGTTGATACCTCTTATAGTTTTTGTGCTATGCTCCGGACAAAATTATGATGGATGGACGGAAACACGCACATATTTGTATTTGCCATGTTAAAAAATACCCAACCAATACACAAAAATACCCAACAATACCGAAAATACCCAACAAAGATACTCAACAAAAAGAATCCTTACCCTTACCCAATGTCCAAAACCCGAGCCCCATACCCAACAAATGTCTTCTCGTCTGCCCGGACAGACGGGCGGACGGACGGACAAAGCGGCAGCTATATGCTCTCCCTTCGGGGAGCATAATAAGCTGGACGTCGCTATATGACTGAAATACTGTCGCAGCGACGGTCACACGTTGGCATGCCTTCCTTTCAATAGGACTTTTTATTTTGATTCCATTTCAGTGTTTACATCGTATCATGTATATTGGAACATGGTAAAAAGGGACGAAATCTGACATCATTCGATTACGAAGGTCATAACTCTGTATTATATTCAAACAGCCACTGAGTTCCATGCATTGTTAGATTAGTCTGATATTAAATTATCACATGGTACACAGAGACGATGTCTAGTTACATCATCAACGAAGTAATGATGCGACATAGCATCATCAGGTTTTATGCTGTTCGCTGCATAGTACGTTTTATACAGTGTACGTTTATTATCCTATTTAGTCTTGATACTAAATATAAACGTACAAGATTATATCCGCAACAAAATGGCATACTTTTTTGCATAAGCATATATAATAATTTGTGTTACAATAACAGGTAACTTTTTTTTAAACCCTTTTCCTCAAAATGACTCATTTGACGCCCTCAATAGGTACCAAATAATGCCTGATCTGCAGAAAGCCACAGTTAAACCTCGCAAGATTAAATTGTAAAATTCTCATAACCATAAGTCGCTTGGCTCATTACGGTTCAGCTCACTTTATGGTCGTTCGGATTTTGCATGCGAGGGCTTGTGGTAGGTCGATGGTTCTATCCGGGTGCCTCCGCGCTTCCGGGGTTTTCCTCCGCCTGTAATTAGCTGGATGTCGATATACTACTACCGCAGCAACGGTAAACTCAAGACATTCACTCACACCCATTACCAGACCACTGAGGAGCAGCGAACAGCATTAAACCTGATCAGCCTGAGAGTTACTAGCAAGCTGACCTGGTTTTATCTGTTCGCACAGGTCTTTTCATGTTTATTTAAGTTTAGTTAATTAATCTATTCAATACTTCTGCATGTGCTGGTAATTATAAAACCGTTTGTTTAACTTCGGTTTAGTATGCTTTACGGACGTTGAAACTTAAAATTATTAGCTATGTTATAATGTTGAATTAATCGCGTTTAAATATGGAAGGGTATTAACGCAAAAATTACAACTTGCATTCGTACATTCACATTTGCATTCGTACATTACATCTTGCATTCGTACATTTACATTTTGCATTCATACATGTTATCTAAGGTACATCTTGCATTCGTACATTTACATTTTGCGTTCATAATTGTTTAGAATATATAAATATCTAGAAGTTTGGTGGAAAAAAAAATAGATAATACTGTACAGATTGGCCATTCCAAGGAAACCGAGTCTTTTTTCGCAAAAAAAAAAAAACAACAACAAAAAACAAAAAAAAACACGTAATAGATAAAGCCATGGAATGAAGTTAATAATATCATAATTTGGTATATTTCACTACTTTATTTATGTGATGAAAATGATACTTTAGTTCACTAAATAACTTATTTATCGTTGATATGCAATATTTAAATGGTAAATGTTATTAATGAGTCCAGCCCGCACTGACGAAATGGACTGAGAATGGCGAGATTGGCATTTAAAATTAACAATGCGACATTATATAGACCCTTTTTTCATTATAAATATGAGAAAAATAACATTAATACAGAAGACGTTTAGCATTTGTGATATCTATCGGCTTAGATGATGGTATATCCATTTCGCAGTTCACGGAGTTGTAAACAAAATGGCCTGAGAATAGCGAAATGGATTTTTTTTTTCATTTCCAATATCACAAAATTAAGTTATCTAAGTCTATATATGAGCCCAGTACAAAGGTATCATACAAGGGTGCAAATTTCGATCTGCCGTGATTGCGCTCTGCGGCGATTTGTTGAATGGAAATGTGTGTGTGTCAATCCTAATAAACAATAGACGTTACGTAATAGGTGCCAGATGGTTAGAAGTAAGGATAATTGGACTAAGGGAAATGTAATTTATTTAGGACATTTGCTTATGTAATTTAAAACGATGGGGATGATGAATTTTCTTTTTGTGACTTTATTTTTACTAAGAACTTTATGAAAAAATAAGACATTTCTTAAATATTCAATTTCTTAATAGACTGAATATGGTTTTCTAAAATCGCATTTTTGTTATTGTAATATGTAAAAGTATAATCATATTATCTCCGTGGTCATAAGAACACGTGTCGGATGAAATGAAGCGGGTAAAAATAATTATATTAATGGAAATGTTCTTTATGTAAGGTATAGACTATATGTAATAAAAACGATGACGAGTAACCGCAAGTCTATTTTGCCCGTAGCCATAAGGACACGTGCCAGATGTTAAGAATAGGATTAAGATTATTAAGTCTCTGCACGCGTCAGCGTATTATATATATGATCGCAAAATCGAGTTCTATTTCTACATTATGACAAATTTTATCTTCATTTTAATATTGTCCGTTTTCTTAGATTGTTGATAATTGGTAAGCCTTAACGGTAGAATTGATTATATTTTAATTCAGATGCCACAATGGACATAGCATTTTAAAAGTGCGCTATTTTAAAAATATTTTTACAATGTGTTATGCCGTAGAAAGACTTCTGCCCCAGGTTGCAATAAGGATGAAAAAAAGTAATAATGTCCTCTGACAATTCCAACATGGCTCTCGTTTTATATTAACAATTTTCACGTGCAGAGACCACTAAAGTAATGAATAAAATGATTGGTTAAATGAGGATTTTATGGTATGGTCGTTTTTACTAAAAATGAAAATAGATTTATTTTGGTTACGAATTGACCTGTATTCGCTTTAATAGCTCAAAGCGACGGAATATTCATAGTACTAGTAGACCTACAAAATTGTGTATTAACGAGTCATTTTAAAATGTTGATTAAAATGAACGTATCTCAGTCTTGGTGAACTGTTACAAGGCTTTTGATACATTATCATCTTTTCAATGCAGTACAGACTGTATGCAAAAGCCTTACCGTAACCAGAAATGAGACTGACGTTGTGCAACAGCGTTGATCAAATTACAGACGGCTAAATTTGAAACAATGGACGCAACTTTTGCATACTACTCGTATATTGTCGGCAGTTTCCGTCCAGAACCCGACAGTTTCCGAACTTGCGCCACGTGATATTGTGTCACCCAGAGGTCATAACGTACCAAAAATAAATAAATTAAAATAAATATAATTTGTGTGATCTTGTGTGTCTCTGTGCATTCAGGGTCTTCCTCCGCCTGTAATAAGATGGACGTCGCTATATGACTGTATACTGTCGAAGCGAGGATAAACTCAAGTCAAGTTTTATCAGGTCTGAAATAGAATGATTAGTACAACTTTGGTGCCCAAAGAGCCCCCACCCCAACCCCATGGGATATCTATATAAAACTTCGTTCCGGAGACTCGGTAATAGTTCATTGTTACAATAAAATAATGTCCATAAAATAGTTCGGACTTTGTGCATAGTGTCCTCAGTAGACGGTTTGTCCTCATTTTCTACTGAGTGCGTGAAGTCCTCATTTGGATTGCCTGTCCTCATTTCGTTTAGTGTATAGTGTCCCCGAAAGACGGTATTTTTTGACATATAAGATTATTTGTTTACTGTTAATATATTATAGAAAAATGATAACAGGGCATATCCGTTATGTTTTTGACATGTATCTTGAGCATATATAACAATTGTAAAGCACTGTCCTCACTTGAATGTAAAATCTGACGTGTCCTCAGTGGAGGGTCCTTACATGTATGTGTGTGTGTGTGTGTGTGTGTGTGTGTGTGTGTGTGTGTGTGTGTGTTTGTGTGTGTGTGTGTGTGTGTGTGTGTGTTGTTTGAAAAAGTCCTATTCAGGTCTAATATTTACGTCAATGAATTGTATGTTGGTCTTAAGCATAACCGGACAGAAACAACGGCAAATCAAGACATTTGAAGAAAAAATATTTAAACAAATTAACGTAAAACAGTGAGTCTAGTGGACTAACAATTACAGATAAGGTATATGTGGAATAAACTAACGTTTTTATACATGTAACAGCCAGTTCCAAAATGAAATTTTGCTGCTTACTAGCTATTTTGTTTTAATTCTGTATCTTATAACATTTGTTATGTATGGAATCATAATTTTATATGCATATGCGTATAATATTTATTAACAGTGCTAATGAATGTGCAGGCAGATAGATAGTAATTTTGTTAAATGATCATGCATAATGAAATTCGTGAATATACATAAGTATTTTTAATTATAAAATCTTTACTACTGCCAGGATATATCTAGCTCTGATTTGAGAATGGAAATATAAATCCATTACTTAAAGCTATATATATATTTAAGGTAAGCAATCCACCATTGAATTTTCATCATGCTTCACCAAATGCTTAAAAGAGTTCAGTGCAGACGCCAGCAACAGTTGGCGTGGAGTTTTAATCTCTTTATTTCGAAGTTTGCATTTACTTTTACATCCCCACGATCACCATAGGAACCATGACCAGAATTCACGTGAAACTGTGTGATAGACAGGGCAGTAACATACTACATCGTATTTCTGTACACTTATTAAAAAATTTTAAGGCTTTCTTGTCTGACTTTAAATACTTTTTATTTAAAAAAATAACAGACTTAAAACTGATTTTACTTTTTACATTCAACATACATGCATACGTATAGCCTAGTGTTTTGCACATCAACATATCTATACTGAAAAAAAAGGAACTTTAATTGAAGGTGATGGAATATCCCTCGAGCATACATGTTTGTCGCAGAAAGCAAAGCGTTATTAAAAGCAAAACAATATTTGTCTTATTTGTTGTTTCTGATGGCCATATCATACAAGTAGCCCGATGATTAGGGGTAAAAGCTGTAAAAGTCGGTAAATGTGCCCAAGGCATGAAACTTAAACTGTAAAATGCATTTACTTTACTTTTTACAAAGGCATTTAAAATGAAAATTAAAAGTAAACAAAATTTAAATATTTGGAGGATGCCATATTTCGAAATTGGTCTCGATTCGGTAGAGATCAGGTTGAGAGACCCCCAACCTAAAGTATGGGTTAGAATGTTTAACATATCTGATGACGTCCTTGACATTTGCATATTAACAATACATTATTTCCTTGAAATACTCCGAAAATAATAAATATAAGATATGTAGCTTCCTTAAAATTCATACTGTATCAATAGATAACTAGATTTGCATACTGCAAATGCAA